>VZTV01070116.1:0-19876 GCA_013400875.1 Anhinga rufa | reverse complement strand
CGTGACTCGGGTGCCTCCCGCGGGCGGCGGCGGCGGCGGCTGCCGGGCGGTGTCGTGCGGCCCCCCGCGCCCGTGCGGGGACTATGAAGCACCATGGTGTGGTGTGACCGTGGCGTCCAGATGCTGCTGACCACGGTGGGCGCCTTCGCCGCCTTCAGCCTCATGGCCATCGCCATCGGCACCGACTACTGGCTCTACTCCAGCGCCCACATCTGCAACGGCACCAACATCACGGCGGACGAGGCGCAGGGGCCGCCGCGGCGGGCGCGGGGCGATCTCACGCACTCGGGGCTCTGGAGGATCTGCTGCCTCGAAGGTACCGGGGGGGCCGGGCCGGGCGGGGGGCAGCAACTTCCCGGGGGGGCCCGGCTGTGCGCCCGGAGCCGCCGCGCTGAGCCCAGCCGGAGCCGGAGCCGCGCCGCTGCCTCGGACACGGCCGAGGAGGAGGATGGCGTTACCGTGGCAACCGGCATCTTGGAGATTGCCATGGGAACCGGGCGGCGGGATGCGGAGCTCTGCCCCGGGGAGCTCTGCCCAGGGGGGCGACCCTGCTCCGCGCCCCCCCTCCCCGGGGCGGAGGGACCCCGGCGCTTCAGGGCTCGGGGGGAGGCTCCGGGCAGGTTCGGGGCTTTTCGGGGCGCATCTGAGTCCTCCGGGCTTCAGGGCTGGGGACCCCCCCGGGGCTTTGGCCTCAGGGGCTTTGGGGCTCAGCCACCGCTCTCAGGCAGGACAGCAGAAACCCAAGTTCCTCCCCATCTACCCTCAGACAGAGATACCGGGAACGTGGTTGAAGATGTTGTTGCTACTGTTCAAGTGCTTCAGTGTGGACTCGGGGTTACTTAATACAGCCCGAGGGTCAGGCTAACATTAACAAACAAAAAGCTACATGTTTTAGTGGCTGGGATGGGTAGCAGGACACTCCGTTCCCCGCGGAGGCCAAACATGTGGCTCCCTCTCTGAAGATGGAGTTGTAGAGAAGGCGCGGCAGGTAACTACCGGGACAAAGAAACGCATGGGTGTTTAGAGGATTTGGCATAGCGGATCGGAAAGCCCAGATGGGAAACGACATCTGTCAGCCGAGTGCGCGGAGCTCTGACCGTGGGAAATGAGCACGTCCCCAGGAAAGGGCCACGCGCCGTGGGCAGGCGCTGGGGGCCAAGGCCGCGGTGGCTCTGAACCCCCTCACCTGCGGGGTCCATTCCCACCGTGCAGGCAGCTAGCAGAGCGTCAGCGATGCCTGATAAAAGGGAGAGTGTAGAGGAGAGCTGTTGACTTCTGCTGAGCTGCTCTCTGGCTCATGGAGGTGGGGGACGCTGGAGTCTTTCTTCCCACAGTAATGCTCTTGGCACATCGGCTTCAGTGCACCTAATTCCATCAGCACAACTTAGCACACATGAACTTTACAAACCTGGTTTCCTGGTTTATTCTAACTGACAGACAGCTCAGCCCAGGCGAGCCCAGCTATAGTTCAGAGTCTAGCAGCTGTATTCGGGAGGTTTTTCTCTCCCCAGAAAAGGCTGTGGCATGGTAGAAGCACCTCGTCCCTCGTATCTGTTCTCATCTTCTCCTTTTGCTAACAATTCAAGGCTACAACATAACATCATTTTTCTCCTCAAATATCAGATTTGCTGCCTAGTAATAGTATATATACATAGAATAGCTGTAGGACAAGAAAATATTTTTTGACAATAAAAGAGAAAGATACTGAAAGATGAAGGTTTACAGGTAATAATAATACTTGGCTTTATAACTCCTGAAGGAAATCTAGCTCTCGGTATGGGCTTTTATGACACCTGGAAAAATAAGGGTTTGCGTCTGAGAGCTCCCCAGTTTGCCTGAGAGATGCTGAGCATCTTCCACTTGAACGGAATCTTGTGATCTTCGCTGAGCTTGTTCTAGTGTCTTCAGCCTCTGTTTTCCATGGCAAATAAGTTTGTTGGCATCTTGCGGGACTTGCTGAGCATGCTCTCCTAGCCTGGGCCTGTCGTCTCGGGGAGAAATCCCTGAGTTTCCCCAAGTCAGGATTTCTGCATGGTCTTCCAGGAATCTCATTCATAGAAAGGAAGTGCAGCTTTGACTGAAACTGGTGGATTCTTTTCCTTGATTTAAACTAGGTTTAAGTAAGAACTTTGTTAAAAAAGAAGTCGGTGAAGTCATGAGAAACGGTCAGTGTTGCAAACAGTGCCCAGTACTGCTGGCTGATCTCCGGTCTCATTGCATCACTGGGGCAGCGCCTCTGCCTTCCTGAGCACATTTTATTTGCAAGGGTATTTGCTGAAAAATTGCACCCAGCAGTTGTGTGCAAATGAACCTTGAATCCTCACCAATTCAGGGGACAAAAAAGCATTTCATGTGACCCTATCCAACAGCATCTCTCCAACAGCAATTGAGCTTTTCTGCTCAAAATTCAAATGCTCATAATCAAATTACAAAGTTACAAAATGTAAAGTTGTCAAATATGTGCTAAGAATGGACAATTTGAGAAAACTGTCATCTGTTCACAGATACGAGGAACAGAGGCTACATTCTCTCCTACATTTTCAGTATGTTCTGTCTTTGTAAGATAAAATCTACAGATACACTAAATTATTCATGTTTTAAACCATATCATGGGACTTTGATTTCAACATGGAAAGGTTCCTTTGTTTCATAAAATAATAAAACCATTTCTAGGAGCTGATTTAAAACAACACCCCCTTGATTGTTTCAGAGCATCACTCATCCAGAGTGGATGGGTCATTTAGTAAAATCAACATAATAGTTGCAACTCTGAGCAGATACACAGCAAAACAATAATTTCAGTTATAGATTTTTTATATGTGATTAAGTGGTCTGGCTTCAAACCTATCTTTAAAACTCTTTTTGTGTTTTGGAGTAATAATTATAAAAACCTACTTAATTTATTTTAATGGTCTTGAGCACCATTTCGCTCTTACCTCAAAAAGACAAATCTAAGATGCAAATGTGCAAAAGCTGAAAATACCTTGAACAGCATCTCAAATTGCTTTTGACATGAATAAAGCATTTTACAGAGTAAATTTCAGGTCAACTGAAATCTTCCATTAAAATGTTTCTCAACTGTATCCATAAAACAACTTGTATGCTGGATTTTGTTCAGTATCCCAGATTCCAAGATATCAAAAAATATTGCTGAAACAGAATGGAAAAGAATAACCTAACCAAATTATTAGGTGTTCCTCAATGTTTTCCTATTTTTCTTCTTCGGGACAACATTTCACAACAAGTGAACATCGTAATCATAGCTGGAGTGATACAGTTTAGGGATCTAGCATATTAATCTTTGTTTGGAGCTGCAGTTGTCTTGGGGATTAAATCATGTTTCAGTACTAGTAGTCGATACTACTATAGAGCTTAGTCACTCAAGAAGTAGCGTTAATGATACATCAGTCAAACTCTTGCCTGTATAATCCCTATTTTGTTCTTTTAGCGTGTTTGTCGAAGGCGGAGGTAGGAGGCTCATTGAGTGGATTTTAAACAATAGCAGTATTTCTGCACGGATTTTTAAAACTTATATCCAAGGTAATTGCCTTGGGTAGGAAACTGTTTAAAATAATTCGTGCTATGAATGTGTGTATAGCAGAATTGGATGCTATTCGACTGAGCCTATACAACAAAATGGCCCAGGGGGTCCCTTGCAAAGCTGGGTTTTGGTTTTCCAGGGCCATGGCATCTGCAATAACTGCAGTTTTGTCAGCTAAAGCTAAGCAATCACTGGAGTAAGAAGTTTCTGATGAAGACCCCGTGCAGCCACCCTGGGCACACCTGAAATCTGCACCCCAGCCCACAAATTAATAATAAGAGCAAATCAGCCCTGTTTCAAGGGACTGCTGTTAAGTTCTGTGTCCACACTCAAGCTACGGTAGTTGTCACAAGCTGTGGGTCCCTGTCAAGATGGTGAAGACCAGAGTCTTGCAAACACAGCAAATGCTGTGTCTTATGAATAATCCTTTTGTGGTCAAGATAACCTGAGAAAGAGAGATTAAACCACGATAATTTTTCAGCAGCCCCTATTCCTATGGTAAATGTGCAGCACAACTACATAAGCCTTGCACAGTCTTGGTCACAGGGAGGATCTGCTATTAAAATATTTGCCTATAAGAAAAAAAAAAGATTTTAAAAACACCACTTTATCCACTGAAACTGCTTATCTTGGTGAACAATCGTGCTGAAGTTAATAGGACGGCTCCCAGTAGAGAGCTCCACAGGCCCTGTGACATCAAGATATGAAATCAAGTCATGTACTTGTAATTTAAATTTATTCAAAGAGTATTTTATTAAGCACTTCAGCATATGAATGTCTTTGAACCCATTGTGTCTATTGCTTTCAGTATTCCCTGTTTGCCATTTACTTTTCAAGTAGTGCAATTGGTCATTTAAATCACATGGAACCATGTGTCCTTCCTGACTGGGTGGCTGGAACATTTAGAATTGGGAGGAAGGATCGAATAAATCATTTATGACTTGAAAACTTGCACAAATGCACATTTGCACAATTATTTGCAAGTCTTCCGGCTTGGATGAATGCACACAAACATGGGAACTGCAGCACGCGCATGCGCTGCTTCCATGGATACTCTTGAAAACAAAATAAAAATGCTTATACAAATGTTTGAGGCAAGCAAATAAAGGAAGGCTGCCACCCATCAATACTGCAACTTCATGGCTCATCCAAAAAGAATGAATATTCTTCAGTATTCTCAAAGCAATGCTATGAAGTCCTAGCACAACCACTATTTGGAATAAGCTGAACACAATGCTGACTTTATATTCAAATGCTATTGCCAAAGTTTTATTTGCCAAAGAGCAAATGTTACATCACTTTAATATCAGACATGACCTGCCTCGGAGGTCATATCCACAGGCACATCGAGAGATGGTTGGTTTTCTCAGTTTTCACAGGCCTGTGAGCCCTATATTCGCACGAGGGAAGAAGGTAGCTGCAAATGGAGAATACGCGAATGGGTGTGTCTGCGATGGAAAGCTCACTCTGTGTATGCTATTTCTTGGGCAGTATATACGTATGTTGTAGATGCATTATAGGTCCTGAAGAGTGAACTTTCATCCACGAATCTTTCAAAACAAATGTAAACACAGTCGAGAAGGACTTTTCTGAGATTCAGCCCATGTTTTCCTTCTTTCTTTCCATACATCCTGCTCATGCCATCTCCGTTTCCTTGGTAAAGTGCGTGCTGTTGAGAAACTGTCTGTGCTGCACTCATTGTTTGTAAAAGCAATTCTCAGAGCTCCAACGTCATCTTTGCAACAGTGTTTGAAGCAGTGCGGTTTTGTCAGCGATTGACGGAGTGTTTTTTGACAGCCTTCTGGCATTAATTTTTTTCAAGAGCATTCCATTTACTAGAGACTTTCTGAATTTGGAGCAATCGTTAGGGATGCAGAGTTAGGGATTTCTTCGAAATATTGTCCATAGTGTAACGTATTTTAAAATACTGAGAAATTTTGTGCTGGAGAAGCTGTCAGCAGAAGACCGGTTAAGGCATTATCTATTAACTTCTCAGATAAAAAAAGCATGGATGCACCTCTTTGAACATTTGTAGCAGAGGTTCTCAAATGACCTTATTGATGTAACAAAACCTCCATTCTTCCTGAGACACTATGAAACCGGGATCTGGAGCTAATTGGCTGAATATATGTCGCTTTCATAAATTAATTTGCTTTCTTGAACTCAATCTACTATATACCCAGTAGGGAGCTATCAGGCTACACGAGGGGTTTGTTTTTTTCTCCCTGGCTCTCAGGATGTCAGATATCCCAATGCAAAACTTAGAACCCAAAGACTTTCTGGGCATTAGAGGTACTCCCTGAAGGCTGTAAACCAATGAAAGCACATTTGTAATCCAACTGTAAAGCTTCTTCATCTGTACAAGATGTAAGGTGCATAATAATCTTACCTATGTTTCAGAAATGTTATATGAAAAGAGTCAAGGATGCATTTGGTTATACAAATAAGAAACCTGTGGCTGTGTTGTGCTATAGTTACTTTTTTATTCTGTGTATAATTATACCATATATTGTAGGTGGTTGACAGATGGCATTTGTGGTAGTATCTGTCAGAGCCATTGTAAGTCATTTTTGGGGTTCTCAGGGACCTCTGCAATGTAATCTTGGGCTTCTTCCAGCGGCTATTACCTTTAACTGACCCTCTGCCACGGGCTTTTATTACTGGTTTTAGATACTGGCAGGAGCTCATAGCCATTGCACCTCATCAGGGCTTGCCCTGCCTTCTGGCAGCTCTACTAACCCTCACCAGTGTAAACTGGTAAAACAGGCAAATATGACAATGTATTTTTTTGTTCCTGTAAAATTTCAGCACAGTAATTATTTCTCCGGTGGATCCTGTCCCATTCGCTGGGTCTGCATTATTCCTGCCCAGATCGTGCTGTCCAACCCATAGTTTTGGTCAGTCTTGCCAGGTGCAAAACACATGAACCTCCCTAAAAAGCTGGGGGAGAAGGAGTGGTGTCTGATATCTCTGTTCTGTAGCCTTGTGTATCTCTACAGAAACAGAGAAAAAAGAGAAAAAAAAAATATTAGGAGGAGTGGCTAATGCTTTCATCTCATTTTTAATTCTTTTGAGGCAGTAGGAGTACTTAGGTACTGAGTGTAATTTGAAATCTGTTATTAACACCTCTCAGCATCCAGATATTTAGTTGGTGTCTGTGTGGTTTGCGTGTCAAAGAGCTGAGCAGTAATTTCTGCAGCCCCAAACTGGAAATGGAGGCAGGGGAGGAGGAGGACGGGCTTGTCGGTCTGGGCTTCGCTAGGTTTCCTGCTTGATTCGGGGCCAGCTACTTTATCTTTCTGCCCCTTCCTACCCCTCCCCGCCCACTTTTCTCTCGTACTAATAATAAATGGGAAAAGAAGATGTGGAGAAACTGGGACATGGCAATAGGGCTGCCCAGCTCAGAGAAGGTGTATGAAGACTACTTTGTTTGGAGTAGTGGTTGACTTGAACCACTTGGTTCAAAGTCTCGGTTTGAAGCATTGTGCTTGAAACTTATGCTTTATAAATAAAATATTTTGTGTTTAAGGATGTCTTTCTTGAGTGACAGGATTAAGTCTGATTCTCCACCTATGTAAATTTAAACTGCTTTCTAGGAAGGCAGTGGAATTATGCCAATATGAAGCCAATATAAGAGAAGGGATCGTAGATCTGTCCCTTCAATTAGACCTTTTCCTGCTGGTTCCTCTCTTCTGAGCCAAGACTCATCTCAGGAAATAAATCACACCATCGAACTGAAAAACTGGTCCTGCTTCCAAACATTACTTTGTGCTTATCTTCATTTTAGATTTCTGTTTACTGGTATTTATTATGTCACAGACTTATGTTTCAGCATCCAAATTCTTACCAACAGATGGCAAGGCAGGATGCACGGGAGTAGTAAACTAAACAGGATAAATGCACAACTGCCCATATGTCTGAGAGCTGATACACATTTATGACTTCAGAACAAAAGGATGTTTTCAGTAGACAGCTCCAGTGCTGTGCCGGGCTTCGCACCATTTTCACTTTAGGGCCTTGCCCTAAAGCCTCTCACTTCTTCAACATATTCTGATCAGTTAAATTACAATATACTTTGTCCTCTCTCTTCTATTTCCCAGATAGTTGTTTCCTTTAGTTATTTGTCTCCACTCCCAAAGAACTTCAGTTCAATTTCCCTTCAGAATTTTAGAGTGGAAGGTGGCTCTTTCCTGGGCTTCAACTCTTATTTTTTCTTTCAGCATGGTTGTTTTGGCTATTTTGAGGGACACACAGAGGTGCTGGGGACCACAGCAACGTTTGAGATGGTGACTTTCTCTATACTGGGTTTTATTATAATATTAAAGATATGTGGCTTCTCTAATATCTCATAATAGCAAGCCCCGGGGCAAGCTGCCTGCAGGATGGATGGCCCAGCCTAGACAGACTTTAGCTAGATTTCCCTTCAAATCTGGGGGCATCTTTGCCAGTTGTTGCATGCTGTGGGTCAAATGCAGTGAAAGCATTGAAGCAGCTCTTGATTTAACCTGGCAGATAGTCCAACCCCTCCTTCTCCTACTTCTTGTGGCATCCTGTCGTCTGAACACCTTTGTTCACATTCTCTTTTTGCCTCTCCTTACTGAAATGTTATAACTTTCCTTCTGCTAAAAAGGTATCTTCTGAATTAGCTTTTCAATGACAGTGCAAGAGTCTTTCTTTAGAAAACTGGCAGATACTGCCTCAGGTAGGAATTTAGGATTTTTAATTTCTCTTCTTAACTCTTGAGCATCTCTGTGCCCTCCTGCCAAGGAAAAATATACAATCATACACTTGTCAAAAGGTTTGGGTTCTCTTTTCTCTACCTGTTTTACTTTGTTTCCCATGTGTTTATCCAGGCTCCTGCTTACTTTACAGATAGCACTGTAAGTTCTTTTTCAATAGAATTGAGTCATTTTTTGCCAAATGTTATATGTGAAGGAATGCTAGATTATAAACATGCGGTCATGATACAGAGAGATGGATGAAGGGAAAAGTGCGTTATGGAATTACAGTATTTCCTGTGCAGATTGCCAGACCCTGATACGAATTAACCTCTTTTATTGTTCTTTTTCAAGCATTCTGCCTTTTAATTGCTGTTTTGGAATTGTGCCACTTAGTTATGCCCTTTGAATGCTTCTCACTTAGCCAGTCCCATTAGCTTGATAATGCCAAAAATTTCAAAGATGTTCAGAAGCAACAAGCATCCCCTGTTCAAGTGGAGAGGTACCCAGCTCAGTGAAGAATTACCACCCTCGTTTAGCTGCCAGGTTTTTGTTCAGATTTAGTTAATAACCATTTTTAAGTCACTGCCAATTCTCTACTGGAGGTTTCAGATCAGTTTTCTCCCATTTATACATTTTAAATAATGCAATTTTGTGTAGAATATGGATGACTGAATATTTTCTCCAGTCCAAATATATAGCACTCAATAATGTTAGGATTGTTATTGTGTCTTACTTGCATCCCAGAGGCATAGTTTATCTATTGTTGCTGCTAGGCATTAAAAAGGAACCATGGCATGTCGCAATTAGGACTTGAAATAGGATCTTGCCAGAAGTACATTGTCTAAATATTATCAAATCTAAAATACAACTTACTGCATATACCTATCTTAGAGCTGTGCATACCTATCTCATGGGTCACGGAATATCAGTGATGGCTATTAGCAAGACACTGGATAATTTTGTTGTAAGAATTTCCATGCTGTTGGGTTTTTTTAAAGCTCAGCCCCCAGCAATCAGCTGCCCCCAAGCGAATGAAATAGCGAACCTTGTGACTATTTATATTGAGTGTTCAAAGGTAGCCAGATGTTAGTAATGTTCCTTTGTATATGACTCACTAATAGCAATAGTGGGCTTTAATCATCTTAGTCCAGTGGATATTCTAGACTCAGGTAAACCATAGCAATGCTCCTTTACACACTTGCATACATTTTAATGCAAAATTGGCTAGAGTTGGTTTCTTTGTGTGTTGGGTTTTTTTTTAGCAAACTGATGAAACAGCAAGTTGTATTATGTCGCATCACATTTTTATCCACATGGATCATGAACGGGGTCGAAGCCCTCAAATTCACTGAACAGAGCTGTTACTTGAGCCAGTGGAGTAAATAGCCTCAAATAGATTGTTATTCTCCAGATATGCCTCTGCCGACAGTGGGTTATTTGCTGGCAATTGTGAACTGCCAAAGCTTCAGGAACTTGGTTTCCAGTGCAGGTTGCAGAGGGAGAGCCCCAGACTCTTCATCTATTTCCTCCTAAATTTAACCTCCCCAGTCCCACCCTGGCACCTGACATACACCCAGCTGACAGCGGTTTATTCTGCACAATTAGAGGTCAGCAACATTATTAATTATTCCAATTGGGTTTTATTAGGGGAATTGTTGGAATACATCAGTATCAAGCAGAGCTATCCTAGACATGATAAAATATCAATTAATAAATCAGGGAGCTAAGTAACAGTTTGGATATGGCTTCTTAAAACTAGAGTTTCTAACCCTAACCAGCTGGGTGCTTATCCTCAACCTCCTGCCAGCAGGCAGCAGAGCATCAGTTATTTGCCATTACAGCAATTTTGGGTTCACCAGCATGCTCTTTGCAGACAGACTAACCTCTTCCAGACAGACCGGTAGGACGCAGACAGCCCCGATCCAAAAGCCCCTCTACATTTATGCATGTGCTGAACCCAAGCCAATAAACCTGGCAAGAGGCTGAGTTTCTTGGCTCAGGATTCATGCTGCTTGGATCTGCCCCCCCGCTTTTGGATCAGAGCTGGTCCACGTCCCCCCAGCCCTGCCTGCTGCGAAAACACATTTTTGTCTGTCAACAGAAGATCCTCTGAGATGATGAGTAATCTTTTCAGAGTGTGGCTTATGAAGTCTAACCGTATTTCCAGTAAACGTTTATATGTTTGAAGCTTACATTGCATTGGGAGTCTACGGGATGTTGGTTTTTTAAGTTACTTAGGTGTTTCCAAAAATATTTATCCAAGACTAACGCCGCTATCTGCTAATCATGAGATTAAACATCCTGTGGTTCTCCTCAGTAGGCTGAAGGTTTGCTTTAGAGGTTGGTAAACATTTCTCCTTTGTTCTGCACATTTTGCTGTACTCTTGTCCTTGCCTTTAGCACTGGCAAATGCAGCTAGTTTTGAAGATGCTTTGGGATCCTTAAAGATGTAAGACCTGAAATAAAGCATGTAGTATTTAGGAATGATGCTAGGTCTGTATTCACAGTATCACTTCTAATTATAGCCATTTGAGCAATTCATTTGCAATGTCCCACTACGGTAGTGCTTATTAAAATAGAATCCTCTTTATAGTTTGGTAGCAGATTAAGAGGGGAAAAAAATAGCTATCCCATTCCATCCGATGTCTTTGAAAGAGGTTTACCCTCATAACTTGCTTTTGCGGGATATTCCCCTTGTTTTCACTTGTAATCCTGGTCTGATTTTTAATGACTGACTTTGTGTCTCTCGGTAGCCAATTCCCAGTCACCTTTTCCTCATTTTATTTTAATCTCTGTATATAGGTGGGAGCGTTCTAGCTGGAGACAGTCTTTGGACACTGCAGCAAAACCCCATAGAGAAGGAAAAACAGGCCAGAAATTTTCCATCTGAATTCTAAGTCTTACCCAGGGCTTTGGCCTCACAAAGAGCCAACATGCTCAGCTTTGCAGGATCAGAGGAGTGCTCAGATGCAGAAGCTGGATGAAGGGCAAGTGGTTCAGGACCAGAGCCAGGCCTGGGCAGCCAGGACCTCGCCGTCAGCATCTCCCGGCGACAGCACTGAATGCAGCTACTCCCACAGGTTATCCCTTTTTCTGGCATGCCTTCTCTGCCCCAGGAGGGCTGGGCAAGTGCTTGCAGCTGGCCAGAATATGGGTACGCAGTTCCTAATGCTGATTTTATAGCATTAATGTGCACCTGTTTTGGTGGCCAACTGGCACCATGTTCAGCCTAAAATGTGTGTGTAAGCCCTGTATTGAAAGAGGCATAAGAATTAGAGTGTATCAAACATGTCATTAGACACGTGCTTGGTAGACATAATGTAGGATAATGAATATGATCACAAGAATAAATTAATAACTGAAAATATTTTTTATATGTATGCACACTTAAAACAGGATAAGAACTAAGTGACACTTGTGTCACCAGTTTATAATTAAAATGCAGTGCTTGAATGAAAATGTAAGCTTCAATTAGCCAGCACGACCCTGCTTCCGGCTTTACTTCCCACTGAAAAGCAACGATAACAAGCTCACATTTATTATCAGAGTTTTTCCTGGAGCTGTGCACTGAAACATGCTCACATCTGAGCCCTTTCACTGAAGACATTTTTTCGCTTCAGCAGTTTGGCATGCCATACAAAGGCTCTCTGATTTTTAGTGTTCACCTCCTCTTACATAAAAATGTTTTCTGTGCATATTATTTGGTTTTAGTTAAAGTCCAGGTGCACGGGTTACTGAAGAACCAAAAGGATGGCTCATCACACAGCACAATGGGTAATTATTGCTGAGCTTCACTGTATTGCACAGACAAATCCTTTCTTGGAGCTCAGCATTGTAGCTGTGAGAGAGAGAAAATACCTACGATCTAGCCCAAAGTCCTACATGGGTAAGAATAGATCCTCTGGTATCTGCTTTGCCCATTTAGTTTTTAACTATCTCAGGGGACAGAGCTTCAGAATTTTGTTTAGAGATACTATTTTGCATTTTAATTTCACCAGTGGGAAGTTAATACATATACAAATTATGAGGTCTCATGTGTTCCTGTTTTCATCCCAAGAGTCTTTCTAGTTAGGCTTTTTGTAAAATGGTTAAATAATTCTCTGGGTTTGGCCACCATTTAAGCCAAGATTTATCTTGATTTATGCATGATCCAGACAAAGTTCGGCACTGAACTGCCTAAGAATTGAGCTTCCGATTTCTGCAAGATCCAGCAGGGTCCTCGGCTAGACAGCTGAGCTCCCTGTGTAGGAAGGAAGAAAACCCAGGTGCCTTGAAAGAGCAATTCTGGAAATGCTCGTGCTGGGTGGGGACCTGCCTGTGTCAGCCTGCAGGAAGGTTAATGCTGTGCTGTATCTTGGCTCCTGCCCATCTATGCAACTTGGGTACCTGGCTTAGCACTCCCTGCAAGGGGCAATGCCATCTGCTTGAGATACAGATCCTTTAGGTGCCTTCTGAGAGATGCTGACAGCCATGGTGCCTTCCCGGACACTAATCTTGCCAATGCCAAAAAAAATAGAAACCTTTCAGTCTAGGACATATTCATCCTGAAGATGTCTGTCATGTCTTGAGGGCATGCAGTAGGTACTTGGTTGGATGTTTTTGCACCCTTCAAATTGGTCCATGTGGGGACAAGGCTACAGGAATCGGAGTCTGAAGTAAGAAGGCTAGGGAATTCCTTTCTCAACCAGTGCTTCGGACAGCTGGTGAAAAGGATACAAACCCTGACCAGCCCCAAAATGTCAAGATAGAGCAGTCAAGCCTCAGAAAGTGTACTTAGGGAATATGTACTCTCTGATGGAGGTGGGACCGAATGTCCACATGCATATCTTTTGCAATGCCCCCTCCAATATTTTAAGCAATTTCTACAGGCAGAATTCTTGTAATGTAGGAGTGGATGTCAAGCCAGGATATCTCAACTCAGAATAGATATGTGCTTTTAGCTTTGGGTCAGGCAGTGATGTGTGGTGTGGTTAGAGCCCTCAGGGACTCTTCAAGTTGTAAAAACTACAAACCTTCTGGTTTTTCACTGGTGCTATTCACATGGGACAGAGTGACCTCTCCAGAAAGCCTTTCCAACAGCAGCAGCAATCTCTCTCAATAGCGTTTAATAACTACCCATGGAGAAAATTACACTCCATTTAAAAGGCCAGAAAAATCATCTTCAGCTTAACTCTGCTGACTTTGGTAGAATTACACCAAAAACGAGTTTTGTCTGCTATCCTTTCCCATACTAATGTTCGGTAGCTGGGCTGAAGAAGCCTTTCAAAGGCAGATTAAACAAGCCCAAATGGTGAAATATTCTTTTAATTTTCCTTCACACACGTTATTTTAGGTGTAGCTTGGAACGCAGCCCTTACGAGAGGCATCCCTTTAAATATTTATACAGCATCAATATGTAGCCACCTTCATACGTTTTTAATGATATGTTCCTTTCTAAATTAACCATTAGGTAACCCTGTTCTATAGTGTTCTGTATTTTGCACTGCCTTTACGCTACCCTTGGATTTTTATTTATTTATTTATTTTGCTGCGGAACAATGAAGATGTCAAGGCAAGGCCCAGGGGCACCGTGGAAATCAAATTCTTGGAGCACCACCGCTGTTGCCATGGTGGACACGCACTCAATAGCACACTGTGCTGCTCTGCAAGCCAAGGGGATTAAAACCCCAGCTCCGCTGCTGGGCCATGTCAGTTCACCACTGTTACAATGGCAGCTCTTCATTTCTGTAATTGTAGTTCCCAGGATCGGGGCGGGGTGGGGGGGGGAATATTGAAGCAAACCTGAGCAGAGATGAAGGTACTGTGAAGGGGCAGGAAGCGATAGCTTCGTTCTGAGATTCTCCCTGGGAAATGCAGTTGTGTCTGGCAGGTTTCTGGATTTTCCAGAGGCTTTTCTCTTTTGTCTTCTCATTTTGTGTTAGTTAGTAAGATGCTACCGTACGCTGAGGTGAATAGGACAAAGCCCAACGCTGTCAACTGAGTCAAAGATCTTTACTATTTGCTCAGCCCTGATTCAGGCTGAAAACCCACAGATGAGCAGAAGTGTTGGCACAAGCCATGGGTTTTTATAAAGGTAGGATTTTTGAGTCTTGTTTAATTATACCACATTATCATAGCAAAATTATTTCTGCAAAAGCTGCTCATGGCTTGTTTCCATCCTGGTTTCCCTCTCTGCTGAGGACCATAGGAGATGGCAGCATCCAGAAATCATGGCTGCATAACTAAAAACTTAGCAAAGCCTCAGCAGATTGAGAGAGGGCACGTGCATCCCAGGTTTGGTAGGGAGATTATTCCCTGACAAAAAAAAAAGGAGGCATCGGAGCTTGTTCTAAGCCCTGTTACACCGAAAGCAAGAGCAAAATATTCCTGCACACTGCTTTGTAAAGACAAGTTGCACTCTTTAGAGCTGAAATCCAACCTCTCCTCTTGCCTGCTGAAGGGGCCTTATCCTGTACTTGTTTTGTAAGTAAGAGCTTCAGTTAAGTCAGTAAAGATTTTGTCTGAGGATAATGGGCTCAACGAAATACTGAAATGCAATTTCCCTGAGTTGCAGTGTATTGAAGAAAGAGATTGAGTCACAAGCAATCCCCTTCTAGAGACGGAGCACGGTTCCTGCTGTACACATTGCTGAATCAGTCCAAGTAAGGATGTCACCGTCTCTTATGCTGGCAGATAAGATACTTCATAAAAAGCACAGCGGTATTTTCATATCTTCCCTCTTATGAACCAAATCTGGTATGATTTGACTCCAGCAGTGACTTGGTTTGCTGGGGTTTTAAATATGCTGGTTAAGGGACATTGTTTGCTCCAAACAAACGCTGTCTGGGCTTCGCATTCCTGATATGTGTCTCAGTAAAAGAAGCCAGGCAGCAGCTGAAATACAATTAACTGCTCTATTCCACCAAGGGGAAGGAAAGGTATGGCCAAGCTTAAATTGTGCCGCAATTTGAGGTTCCTCTTTGAATTGCAGAGGCAATTTTTTCTGTCTTTGCTACAAATATGTTTGAATTCGCATTGTTTTGGAGGCAAGTAGTCAATGCATCTGAAGTGCATACTTGACATATGTTTCTTTTCACATGCTGTCCTCCATTTGTTTCATGTAGCAGATGCTCAGTTTACCACTTTAAATGTATTCTTATTTACTAGAAATTATTTTAGAAAATAGCTGTTTGGAACTAAACATTTCCAACCCTTCTTCTGGGTGCTGGGAGCTCCTTTTTGCAGCTGTCCTGTGTGGCTGGGTGCAGATGTTGACAGGTTAATTTGCATTTGAAGAGCTGGATGCAGTGAGCTAAGCAAGGGGTTTTCTTCCCTGCCTCTGAAGGCAGTCACTTAAACACTCCTTGCCAAGTTTAGCCCTGATGCTACTCTTCTTAATTAACTAGAGCAACGTCCAAGCTGAGTTTGGCCCATTGTTAGCTGCCCATTTATTCCAGGGTTAAATTAAGCCCCCTGACCATGGAAAAGAAAGGATCTTATTCTGAAAATTGATTGTACAACAGTGAAACACAAGGACAGTCCTAATTCACAGCAAGGTGGTATGTACAAGCTGGTTTATCTGATTTCCACTATATTGTCCTGTTGCCAGAAACTGCGGGTCCAAACCTTCCAGCTGAGGTCTCTGGTTTACCTGGCTGCTGCATACTACTGGAGTGAGAAACGTTTTAGTAAAAAAGAAATCCTGCTATCAAAAAAAAAAGTGCAGCTTGCACTGCCTGATCCCCCTTCCTGGAGGGGACTCTTTTGTTGTTGTTGTTGTTGGGGGGGGTCTTTCATGTACGTGATCCATCCACATTGACTCAAAGCACAAAGCAGAGACCAAAAACTTTCATGTTATAGCAAGGAGAAAAGCTGTACATTCAAAGAGCTGTAGCCCTGTCACAATCAAGGCTTGTACACGTTGCTTCCTCTTCATTTTCTCTTCTTTCCTTTAGATGTTACAAAACTGCCAAGGAAAGCTACATCCAACAGGTATTAGAGCACTGAACTGAACCTGCAGAAACATGGGAAGGCGTAATTAAGGTTGTCTTTTTTTTTTTTCACCTTCATTTCACCACGCTTCTGTGCCTCCCTGCCACGTCCCTGCCATGATAAGCTGTGGGCAGATGCTGTCTTACTTCTCCCCCATAATCTGGATTTCAACAATTTTCCATTTTCCTTGTGCTGGTCTAACACAAGTTACAGCTGCAGCTGAGTTTGCTGCGCATCTCCCTGGTCAAGGCTGCCATGGACAGAGTTACCCATCTGAACTTTGGCAGTTTTGAGGTGTACACGTGAGCATTATAATAAGCACTAATAACACGTTGGACTCAGTCTGCATTTTGGAGTGTTCATGGCAAAATTCTCACTGGTCACAGTCAAGTACAAATGAATTCATCACCCCAACTGCGCGTGGGTGCGGAATGAGAGACCACTGACACAGTGCGCTTTCTTAAAGAAAAGTGTTTCCTCCAGTCCATCATTTGCACCACGCATGAAGCTCTTCTTGTAGATATCTTTTTTTTTTTCTATGTAAGAACTTAAGAGGAGAGGATAAGAATGGAGAATGTTGCTGTTAGGAAGGCATGATTCAGGTACCCATGGCGACATGCGATCACTCGGCATTGTCACCAGCGCGAGAAGATTACCTTATACAAGAATAACTAAGAAAAGATTTTCAAAGATTCAAGATTTTCTATCTGTAAACATAACTTGATAGCAATGAAGCCCAACTTGTCAACAACAAGAAATAAAAGAATAATAAAACTAATTTAAAACCCCACAGTGACAGTGGAATAAATTCGTACATTTATCATTTCAGAGGTTCCCATTGCTCCTGCCTCTTTTTCTGCAAGGTTTAAATTATTAGATTTTTTTTTTTACATTGTGTTTACTCTCCTAAGACTAGAATACAATTTACAGAAACTCATATGGATGAAGAAGCATTTTCCTTTTGCGCTGATGCTCACACAGTTAACACACACAAACCTGCACCTTCCAGCTTTCCAAAGCCTCGGTTCATACCATGAGATAACTTAATTAAATATTCAGAAAATTATTTTTAAATCCTTAAAAGAAGAAGGTTTATTACTTGAACTTTCACTTAAATATCATGCATCTCAGTGTTTGGTGCAAGACTTCATCTGGTCCAGTTAAAGGAGCAGATTCTTCCCAACACTTCCATGTGTGGCTGGTCCTGTGAGGTTTAGCATTGTAGGTATTTGCATGAGAAAAGATCCTTAAAGTGGAGAAATGCAGGATGAGGATCTAAGCTTACCATAACAGCTGGAAAGAACCTAGTAAAATGAAATTCAGTGTGTGCTACTGTAGATCTCCCAGGTTTTAAGCTTCCAAGGCAGAGGGTGATTTTTAAGCAGAATTTTAACTTGCACGTACATGAATTATTTCTAGTGACTTGCTCAAAAATAGCAATTTGAGCCTGACTCGCAAGGTACTTACACAGGGCTGGAGTGTGGCCAGGCAGCCTGCCCATGCCTGGGAAAAGGAAACTTTCTGCACACACCTGAACCAAATACCCACTTGGGTCAGCACTGGGGGCTGGGGACACGCTCTTGGTGTCCCTTGTCCCTCTCCTGACACAGGTTAGCAGGGAATGGTCAGAGTTTGGGGTCCAGACATCTCACTACGGTCTAAGCCAGCGAGGGAGAGCTGTAGTTAGTTGCCGATACAGGCTAACGGCAAAGCGCTGTCCCCGGAGAGCAGGAGAGCATCATGCTGCGTGACTCAGAGGCACAGCTGAGTCACAGCCTCCCGTGGCTTCTCCTGTGATGGGAATGGGTTAGACACTGTATTCAAGATTGTGCTTGAAGTCACGATCCAAATCATTGTGTTCAGGCTCCTCATTTGCTTCACAGGGAGAAGGTATGTTGCACTTCTTGGAGAAGAAAAAGGGGTCTGTGGTGCAGGAAGAGCAGCTCCTTGATTCCCACTCATGAGAGTGCTGTTAGGGAAAAAAATCCAACACCACTGTTACAGCACTAGGGGATGACAGTATCTCTGCTGGAGCCCCTCAGAAGTCAATGAAGGCACACCTGGCATATCGAGTATTTGCTGATTAGCAGGATGCATCAGCTAAGATCACCTGAGGCACGTGGAACTGCTGTGGAAAAGCACTGATGTCTCATGAGGGTATGGCTCTCCTACTCGAGAGCACGTAGGAGCAGATCCCTAGAGGGGTTTAGGTGTTGCCATGTGTAAAAAAGTAGAATCTTGGCTTACAAACCCCAGGACCCTGGACAATAAATGACACCGAAGAGCAGTGCCCAGGAGCTAGACCCTAATGGTGAGCAGCATGGCAACAGGCCTCAGCTTTGCAAACCCACAGGGCTGGTGTTTTGGGCTGTGCTCATCCTGAGGGATGGGCATCACATTCAGGAGTCCTCTGATGGAGTCACAGCAGAGCAGGCATGCATCCCCCCCCTCAGATGCTGGCGCTTCCCTCGCAGCACCGTTAAGAGTTAAATGACACCAGCAGATCCTCACTCTCCAGTAGGTATTTACTGGCAGATAACCTGGTGAATCCAGTCTCTAGAGCATGAGTGATCTATAGTCACTAGGAAAAATTTCTCAAGAGCTTATATAGGAGAAAAAGCCCTAATGCATCAGTAGCGCTGTGTGCAGGAGAGCTGCTGGAGCCCGTTGATATTTCAACATGACCAAGTATTTTTAGACCCATCCTATGGTGCAGGATTTTTAACTTCCATTTCACAGCCCTTGAAGCCTGGCAAACTTTCATTAACATTTGATGCCTTGAAGTCATGCGAGGTCTGGGGGAAAAGAGAGGGGAAGGAGGAAAAAGAAATACACCTTTTTGGAGCATGTAGTTTGCAAAGTTGCTGTGAAGCTTAGAAAAAGCCTCCAATCCCTCCTCTTTGTACCAGGTGCTTTTAAAGTACCCAAACCTTTCAGAGAGCATAGCTAGAATCCCAAACCATGGCTGTGTGGGAGAGTTTTGCTTAATTAAAAGTTAACTTAAGTTAACATGTTAAATACCTGGAGTCTCTCTGGCCCTTGGGGAGATTGAAGCACTTTTTAAACAGAGAGCCCCCCACCTTAGAAGGATTATGCCTCTCTTCTTCACCCACTATTAGGCAACCTTGCTAATATAGGCCTCTTTGAACCATAAATCCCCGAATTATTTATAAGCCATCATGCCTCCATCCTAGAGGGAAGAACCTGGGACATGGAGCAGTTAAAGGATTTGCTCCCGGTTCTCACTGCATGTGCTACCATTTCTGCTCAGCATAAAGTAAGGCTTTTCTGCCCAAATTTATACACGTTGAAAACAGTGCTTCCCTGGCTACAAGGCAGACTTTCAACTGGAAAATAAATTAACAGAAACTCTATTTTCCCCCCCCCCCAAATACACACACATATACACAAACACAGAGTGTCTTTACGCACAACTGAGATTTTTCATAGGCTGAGGGAGTAGGAAGAAGAGACGTATTTTTGTCTCTTTGGCAAAAATATATTGGCAGCATATCACTGAGTTGTAAAGATTGAGTAAGTACCAGAGTGTGGCCCTGTTAAGAGAAGCGGGTTTTGGAAAGCTGCCCTTCGGCTGCCTGCGCCCATCTGCCAGGACCATTGCAGGGATGCTGCCCTGGGGGGG
>VZTV01070091.1:0-15927 GCA_013400875.1 Anhinga rufa | reverse complement strand
GGAACATTTTTCTGCCACTGAAAGAGTTTTTAAATGCTTTGAAAAACATTTCTATCGCAAACTGGGATAAAATTCTTCAAATATAGAACATTTGCAAACATTGAAAAAGGTTGTTATTTTTGCATTGATGTGATGGAACTATTTTGCTAATTTTGCATATTTTATTTTGATTAAAGCAGTGTCACCTTTTTATTATAAGTGAACTAACTTTTCAAAATGAAATGTTCTTTGAACAAAATAGAAGTCTTAATTTAAAAGGTGTAGATATCCTTTTTTTTTTTCTGCCAAATACTAATCAATGAAAGCCTTCAATTTCCATGATTTCATAATGTTTCTTAGAGAAAGCAAACAAGCAAACAAACAAAAAAACCAAACAGGATCAATATAGCCAGCAAAGAACTTCTGCATAGTTTTAAAACACAGTTATTCATTCTATAAATAATTTTAATCTTTAATAAAATTTAGCTACCTCTAAAACCTAAAGAGCTTCTGTAAAAAGAGTATAATTAGTTTAACTTCATAGTACTATGTAGAGATGCAAAGATGTAGAGAAGAAAAGACACGTAGAAGACAACATTCAGAAACCTTTTACAGTATTACAAGACAATTTCTAAATATTAACTTTTGAGATATGAAGATTACTTATGAAATTAGCTTCACGTATGAAAACTGATGATATATTAGAACTATATATCCCAAGTACCATATTACTGGATCTGACAAATTCAAAAAAATTTTAAAAAAACAAACAATGCTTTTGTTTAGAATACAATAGAAACAGAAATTTTCATTCTGCACATTATTTATGAGCATGGGACTATCTGAGGACACGTTAATTTTGTAATACATGCTGCATATTGCTCCAGTATTTATCCATCAGGATACAATTCTCCATTGCTGGTACTATGGAAAATATGTAAAAAGGACATCATGAACTGTATGAAATAGGTTGTCACAGAATAATATATTTATCAAACTGTCACAAGTAAGTACTCTTAGGAATTAATAGGTCCTAAACATATATTATTTAGCTGAAAGATCTTTAATTGTTTATATTATATTTCATTAATACATTAGAGGAAAATGTTACACTTAAATAGTTGTGCCACTTACTATATAAGCAAAACTGAAGTTCAAGGGGATTTTCTCTTTTTAAGAATTAAAGAAATGGGATTATTTTATTCTATTTTGAACCTTGTAGGATATTATAAAATAGTGTCTGGTCTAAAGACTGTGAGACAGCTTTCTTTATAGAGAAAAATAAAAAGCGGGAAAAGCATTAGAAAGTGCTCATTTGTGTAGATGTAAATGCAGTATAACTAGTTTATTTATGCTAGCTTTATTCACAGAAATAATTATAATCTATATAAACAGTTTCTGATTTCAACAGGATCTCTTGCAGAGGGATATATTTCTCAAACTAAGAGTTGCATAAACAACTCTTATGTACCAGTGAATGGCCTGCACTAAGAGACCACATGGGCCATGATGTGTGTTATGTTTGTAACACAAGAAAATCAAACAAAAATGGTCTTCCCTGCATCTTTTGTAATCTCATATGCTTGTTCAAGGTGAGGTTTAAGTATAAAACATTCTCTCCCCGTTTTCCACTGTTGGAAGCAATGGAAAATAAAGCTGTTAATACACAGCACAATTGTATATACTGCTTTTGAAAGAAAAAAAAAACAAAAAACAACCCCAGGAAACAAAGAAAACAGCAAATACTGTGAAGACGAGACAAGGAATTGTGTTGGGTCATTTAACCGTAAGGATACAAATAATGTGACAGTCCGATGTATTAGCTTCAGAATAATCTGCAGAGGCAAGCACTGGAACTGCTTTGAGATCAGCCAATTAAAAAAAGGTAGGAGGAAGCATTTGACAATCTACTCTACTTAATAGCTATGCACTAGTTGGGAAAGGATTAGCTATCTTCCAGGTTATTTCCGCATCTTCATTTTCCATGGTACAATTTACACTGAAGAACAATTTCCTATATTCACAGGATATTGATACCAGGTCATTAGCTGGATGTGTCACCCTTCCAAGTGAAATATTTCTGTGTAACAGTAAGATAAAAAAAAATATTTACATCCATCTCCTTGGAAGTACAAGATCTGAGGAAAATATTCTGTGACCCATAGAAAGTGTGTTTATTGGAATGTATATATGTATGTTTATATGTATATATAAAATGTTATTTCACACAAAGGTGTCATTTTATAAGCAAGGCTGCCTGCCATCTCAAACTATGCTAATGAAAGTGGTGTCGGCAAAATAATAATAAATGTACAAATATGATAACTATAAGGAGGATCTATTTTTTCAAAAGTTCATGGATAAAATGTAAATTTGATAAAAGCAAGCAGCATTCCATCTGTGGAGGATTTTTTCCTGGTACAAGTTATTTCTTTTTTTTTTTTTTTCCTTTTGAAACTAGTCTCAGTGATACCACTACAGAAAATAAATATCAACTCTAAAAATTGTCACAGAGCTAGTTTTTATTTACATATTTTCTTTGAAGGTCTATCCCACTGCTGCTATTAATGCCATTTGGCAATAACTGTTTTCTCTGTGGTTATCAGTTCTGTCCATGGCCACCATCATTATCTGAATAGCTTTAAAAAACGCTAAATAGCTATTGAAAACAATTACTTTTTCTTCCCTATAGAATTTAACATTTTGCTAATTCTTAGCTCAGTTGGGCAGTAACTCTGTATAATTATTAAATTTCAGAGCCTAACTTTTTGTAATTTGCACTGCTTTATTTCTTGCTCTTTTTAGAAGGGTTAAAAAGATGAGAAGGCAGGACCTTTAGAAGGATTTGTTTTCACTGTGTATCTGTGGGTGGGTTACTATGACAAGGGTTTACGTGTGCTGTTATAGTAAGACAGCAATATAGAAGCTGTCTGTACTGAAATCTAGAAGCCATAGTGTTTGCATGGGTGCCTTGACATTGTCAAGGCAGGTGTGGCTTCCACTAAGTCCAGCTAACCCTGTTTTTGCTTTTATACCAAAAATATGAGCATCACCCCTTTAACACAAATTATGCATCTTGAAATACCATCCTCTGCTTCAAGTAAGTTGTATTAAAGACATCTAAGGAATCCCTTCATGTTAGTTATTTACTCTACCTCCTCTTTACATTCTTATGTCAGAGAGCTTTAAATGAAAAAACAAGTGAAGTCTCCAGAATATTATAGTAAACATTCAGAAGTTTCATTACACAAGAGTTCTAGGAAATTTGGATTAATTTATGCTTAATCACCTTCATCTGCCTTCCAATACCACCCCATTTGGGCTTTCAGTCACAGAACTCAACACACAGTTCTAAACATTAAATTTTACATCAAGCTACAAACTCTCTGCAAATACTGGTATTTCTTCCTGAGTTCTAATGAGTCTTTTGGGGGAAGAAGAATAGAAATATATGTAGTTAGAGCATAGTGTAACAAATACTGAAATGGATGGATTTGACATAGGTAGGGATTCAATTTCAAATGGGCCTTAGCGTTTCCAGGAGAAACACCATAGCAGCAAAAGGTGGCATGAACATTGTGCAAAAGACAGTATTACAAATTGCAAGTAGTTTTTCACTGCTGAAACATATTCTGAGGGCCAGTCATGTAGGGGCAAAGCTCATTTCAGTTAGCCTATTCCTACTGCCACAAATAAAGTTTCACTTACTTATATCTGTGTAGAATCTGGCCCTTGATGCACTACATTTCAGTTTCTGTTTTATTTATACATTCTGCTGAATTACAGAAAGAATTTTCCTGTGTTAGGAACAAGAAGATATGATGCCTACTATTAAAATCCAAAATAATTCTGATTTACCGAACACTTCTAAGATAAATTAAAAAATGCACATCCAAACCTACCAGTAATGTTTGTAGCCCTTTCTTTTATGACTGCAATGATCTCTAACGATATTGAACTGTCAGTATAACTTTCAGTTCAGGTGGTACAGATTCATGTGTTTAGACTAAAGGGTGCAGGTTCAGTCTCCACAGTATTTGGCCTCTCCTTACACATTAATCATGTGTAATAAGTGGCAGAAGCCTTCAAAATGTATTAACACAGGTGGACCTTTGGTGCTTATTTGTAGCCCTGTTGAATAAGCATGCTTCAGGCTGTTTGTATAGGTCCAGTAGCGAGGTTAGAACTTGGGTGTGATAAGGTTACCTAAACCGTAGCACAACTAAAGAAAGTCAAGCCATCCAAGAAAATCAAGATTGATTTCTACATGTCACATTTAAAAAACTAAATATGTACATTGCCTGAGGAATGCATTTGAAACAGCAAAGCCTGGTAGGAAAGAATGTTTTAAGAGCACTATTTCAGCAGTGATATTTCTACTGGGAATAAATAAACTGCTGAACGTGCCTCATTTTTTAATGCCCCACAGATGTAAACTATACTTGGTTCTATTGTCTATAATTTAATTTAATGCTTGGAATGTTGCAGTAATATACAGTAACTGATATGCCCTTTGATTAAGAAACAGTCAGACAAAAAAAAAGTTTATAATTTTTTCTGCACTATAAAGCCTTCTTATTGTAAAGAAAAGATTAATTTTAGCATGAATTTCTATTATTCAATCTTTATTAGAAATGACATGCAGACCTAAGAGAAAAACAATGCCTGCTTTATGTCTTATTAATTGGAAAGCTTTTCTGTTGTAGATGTATGGGATTTTTCTTTGTGTTGTTAATTGTGACCAATATCTTGCAAATTTAAATAATATTTCCATAGAAGCATCGGTTGAATAGCACCATCAGCAGTACTGTGAAATTCTTTCTCTGCAATGATAAAATTGTTTTTTACTTATCCTTATCCTCACTCCTATTAAACAGTTCTAATTCCTTGAGGAACCAGGCACTTAGCATTCGGAACAAGAAAGATGCAAAGGAGTGCAGTAATATTAAAAAATACTTTTCACTTTCAAGTATTTCTAGTCAGAGAATTAACTTAAATATTTATATTAATGCATAGCATTATATGGCGACTCATGTAATAGAATTTTAGTGTTTTATTCCACGTTATTTCAATATCTTTCTAATACATATGGATTAGAAAAATAATATATTTTGATGTGTCAATACTTTTGCGTTTTTTTCAAATAAGAATCTTTCTGTTGTTTTGCAGCTGTTCTTCAGACAACCAGCCAGATATAGGATATATATTTTTTCATTTTTAGAAGGGACTAATGGAATATTTATAATGCAAAAATTCCTCAATTAAAAAAAAAATAAATTTAACATTTTTTTTTACTGGTTATATCTCCCATTTTTCTGTAACCAAAGCCTAGTGACAATCTGTTAAGTGACCTGAAGGCTGTCTTATTTTTTCCATAAATTTAGACCTTCCTAATTTTATGAACTTCATGTTAGGAGAGACTGTTATGGGTTGTTGTACTCACATAGACTAAAATTGCCAACACAGGATTAATATATTGCTTATACTCAATTTATAACCTGTTTTACAACGTTGTCAGCTTCCATCATCTTAATGTGACTATTGCAGCACTGACTTTTCTGAAAGTCTGTACAACTGGAGTGTTGAGTGTGTGTTAGAAGCTAATGTTTTTAAACTGCAAGTTTCTTTTGTGACTGTAGAGATGCCGAGTGTGTGACAGAACCATGAAGACCCTGAAGCCAGAAGAAAATGAAAGATAAACAATCCAATTTAACTTAATTTAATTTCATTTTACTTTTAAAATACTTATAAGTCAATGCTTCTGATTTTTAATCTGACTCCATGATTTGACACATACATTCGACTATTTAGGTAGGGCAGTGCTTAGTTACACAGTATATTAGCTTTTGTTCCTTTCATAAGTTAATTTTGACATAAGCAACTGACCTAAAATTATGGCTAGTTATGTGCAAAGTTTGTTTCTGACAGAAACAAAACTCAAATAGAAGAGACTGGAGACATCTGGAAGCTTGTTGATAACCAGCAAGCACCAATTTAACAACATTTTTGAACTGTTGAAAGAAAGTATATTTTTTTATTCTTTCCACCATTGGTAACAAGTCTGAAAACTGGGTTTTATTTATCAGTTTTTAAAATGGTGAATAGTGGACAACAGTTCTATACACATCACGTGTTTTTTAGCACAAAGTAACTAATAGGAAATAGGAATTTTTAAGTGTCAGTTTAACACTTCAATATATTATAAACAAGGAAACATGGTGGTACTAGAATGC
Organism: Anhinga rufa; assembly: GCA_013400875.1. Taxonomy (NCBI): domain Eukaryota; kingdom Metazoa; phylum Chordata; class Aves; order Suliformes; family Anhingidae; genus Anhinga; species Anhinga rufa. Next base: position 9,715 of record VZTV01070091.1, on the reverse strand, counting down.
TTATTTATTTACTCGTGAATGGCAATGAATAGAAATAGAATACTAATCATTCATTAACATTATAAAATAATCTACTTCCTTCTTCTGAAGAATTGGAGATTGTTGAAGTCTGGATCACTTGCTACTAAGGATACCTCCTGAATAAAAATATTTGTATTCCTTGGAGGATATTCTGCTCCACAGGAGCTAGGAGCACTTAGTGTTGGCTTTATGCCTAACTACACACCTTTAATGTGTGACTATCTTAAAACTCTTGTACACTGTATTGTACCTAGAGGTTAAGAGTGGTGTGTTAAAGGGAGACTAATTGCAATTAAAAATGCAATAATGGCATTAAAATATGCACTGACATAGCTTCAGTAAGGTCTCTTGTCTGTTACTGTCAGTAGGAGCTTATTAAGGTTTGCTTAATTATGTGTGCACAGGGAATGATAGAGTTTCTAATGGTGTGGACAGTGGCACCTGAGCTGCATTTCAGAGTAGAAAAAACCCCCAGCATTTTAAAACTGATCTTCAGGTTTTGGCACTTCTCTCTATACATGGTGGGAGCAGGGGTAGCAGGTTTTACTTTCAGAGCTACTGAGAATCTCATTTTCTGCTGACTTACTTGAGGAAAAAGCACACACACACAAAAGATATTTGCTAATTTTTAAATTAAGATATATTAAGTAGCAGAATTATGTTAAACAGGCACCAGCAGCACTGCCCAGAAAATCAATGAGTTATATGGCAACAATAGGGTTTCTGGGCTAAATAATTATACAAGTTTACACAGTGCTCAGCACATAGGAATCTGCCATTTAGACTTGGTGAGCTAACAAACTCTGAAAAGTATTCCAGCTTATTTAAAAGTCTGCCTTGAAATTGGAAGCTGATCTACAGGCGGCAAGTTGCTTGACAGGTATTTTATTCACATATAAGTTCAAAAGATATGAGCCTCTGAGCTTCAAGGCAGGGAGAGGGAACTTGCCTTTGAAAAAGCAAGAGGAATAAGGCAAGAAGATGACTGAGACTAAAACTTTTTATGTCTTGAAAAGAACATGCACTGACTACTGGGAAAGCATCAATTATTAGTGCTGTGAGCAATAATTACTACTATTAACAAGCATCCTCACTTATGATGAAGCATGTTTTAGGAGAGATTCAGTGACAGATTTTTAATGAGCTCATTTAATAGTTACAAATACTCTATTGCTCCCCCACAACACAGAATTTTTTAATGTCTTTTCTCATGAAACTTAAAACTAACAATTTGCTTACTGTTTCTGTAAAGATCTCTTCTTTCCCTCTGAACTAGTTAGTAAGCCACACATTAATTTTCTCAGTTCAGTTTTATAAATAGATTTTGAAAAATTCTTAGCCATTTTCCTTTTATTATGTGGATGTAGCCCACTGCACACCATGCAGCAGCTTCCCTTTAGATCTTCTGTGCTAACACCAGAAACAGTTGTTAGCGTGCAAAAAGTGTAACTTGTAATGCTGGTGCTGATGCACCTGGAAGAGAAGCAGAGTCAAAGTTCAAGAAGCCTCAGTGAGAGCTTCAGAGGTGGTCTCAGGCTTTTACTGGTTCTTTTGCCTCTTCTGCCCTTCTCTGTGGGCATTTTTCTTCTGTGAGATTATCAACAATCAAAATGAATAAGTAAAATAATGGTTTAAAGGTGACCATTTGGCTTCTGCATAAGTGAATACTCTCACTTATTGTAGTTTAACTCACTTCTTTTCTCTCTTTATTGCTTCCAGGCATATATTCAAGCCCCATAATCTGTCACTGAACACCGAGGTTGTTGGTCAAACAAAAGTATAGGATTCCAGCGCTGTTGACACTTGTTTTTATTTTTTTTCCCTTCCACAAACACCATTAGCGCATGTTTGTCAAGTCAAATTTAAATTATTTTCATTACATATGAAATGGAAAATAGACTAGCAATGGCTTTTTCTGTTTAAATACTTCATTAACATTACACTCTGTAGAAGCTGTAGAATGAAAAATAGTTTTGCCAAGAGAGATGAAAACTGAGTGTGTGGTGGAGAAAACAAATATTACGGCAGCAAGAGTGTTTAGTGGAAACACTCCCTGGAAAGCAAGGCTTTTTGGTGCGTAAGTGACAAAAAAGGTGACTAACTGGGAGGGTGATTATTCCCTTTTGTATATAAACGTTATAAGAAAATTTCTCATAAAAGAAGAAACTAGCTACAGATGTCAAGCATGAGATACTATGCAGATTAATCAGACTAGGCTATATCCCATTAATCATATATCTCAAAATGGCATAAAAAGAGCTTTACTTTATACCTTTTTTATGCACTGTTGAAGGACTTCCTGCATTTTTGTGAAGTAGCCAAAATGTCAGCTTGACAAATGTTTTCACGTCATCAGAAAGCTCAAAATGGTGTTATTTCTATCACATGCTGATGAATGCGGGAAACTATAGCATAATAAATCGCAAGGTCTGGAATCAAGGATGACTTTGATCATCTTGGCAAAAAAAAAATAAGATATTTAACAAAAAGGTATGGAGGAAAGACACTGAATCATATTTTCTCTATTCTGCATTCTATTCGGTGATGAAACGTAAATGAACAAACCAAGAGATAGTTTTCAGAGAATGAGTTAAAGTTCATTTGTACTAAAAAGTGAACATAGTGAACATAGTGAACATCTCTGTGTCAGGAATCTTATAGAAGAAAACTAATGAATTATATTTGGTACTTCTCATCATTATCTAAATTACACTTACAGAATCACAGAACAGTAGGGGTTGGAAGGGACCTCGAGAGATCATCTCATCCTGCGTGCGCAGGCACACCTAGAGCAGGGGGCACAGGACCGCGTCCAGGCGGGGTGGGAATGGCTCCAGGGAAGGAGACTCCACAGCCTCTCTGGGCAGCCTGGGCCACTGCTCTGGNACAGTACTCCAAATGTGGTCTCAGATTTAGCCAGTCATTCTCAAATAAGAACAAATATCATCAATAACAAAAATCTGTAGCTGATGCAATTACAACACAACATGCACAGCTATGAAAGTACAGCCACCTCTTCTGTTTGAGAAATATTAATGCTGTAATAGGCCCTGCTAACGTGAGAGACTGTGGTCTCCTTGGCTGCATAAGTATTACTAAATAAAACCATTTTATGGCTCAGAAGTCACATGGCACACATCCATAAAGCTAAACTGTTCCACTCTTTCCAAGCAACATAACGTCATCCAATCCCCCCATATAGAATGGTCCTTGTTGTACTGTCTCCTGAACCATGCCGAAATATTATTTGGAAGAGTGCTAGTTTTCACAGTTGCCAAGAAGAACATAAAAAATTTAAACACCAGGGATAATCACAGGTCAGTACTTCAGTGGGTGCTTGTGGTCTGGATTTGCTTTTTAAAATTATGTGTACTCTTTACTAAATCTATCTAGGTTATTTGGATAATTTCTTATTTTATTGCATGTCTATTTTATTCCAGAATAGAATAATTACTATTTAACTGATATATTACAGCAGAGGCGAGAGACCTCAATGAGAAGAGTTTCTGTTGTTCCAAGCATCTCACATGCGTACAATAAAGGGCCCAGTCCTTTGTCTTTCAGTTTGAAGAAATAGTAGGGAAATATTCACTTGCTGCATCATATTCACTTGCTGCATCATAACCAAGGAGCAATAATGAGCACAAGCAATGTTACCACAGTAATATTAATGAACAGTGGCTACCATCAACAACAGCCTAAGAAAAGCATATCTGTAATCTGTTAATTAAAATCTAGTTAGAAGCTGCCTTGACATACTTAGGCTGCTTACATAGCTCAATAATAATAATATTATTTAATCCAGGAAGAACTTGAGTACTGAATGCAGAATTATGAAATTTCTTTTATTTGAATTAATCCAAATCTCATTTTGAGGGCACGTTCAGACCCTAAGAAATCTGTATCATGGGAAAAGTTCTAGGATCTAACAAAACAGGCTAGTTTACAGTGACAATATATGAAATAATTACTTCAAATAATGGTAATTGTAATTACATTGAAGACAGTGAAATAATATAGGTCATTTTTACCCAGCATGGTCTCCTCAGCAGATAAACACATGTTCTACAGTAGGTATATGTTCATAAACCATATGATATTGTGCATAGGCACAAACTCTGGTCCCTAGGGAAAACAGTACAGTTGCATGAAAAATGTTATTTTTTATAAATAACTTAGCAACTGTGACTTGTTCTAGAGCCAAGAACAGAATCTAAAGGTTATAGTCAGAATTTTGTTTCAATATTTTTTCCTTCTGTCACCAGTGCCCCACACATTCAGAACTGTTAGGGTTAGGAACCAATGTGGAGATTCCTGCTTAGAGCAGAGCTTCAGATACACTACCCAGCATACTGAAAGGATGTGTTTTTGGGCCATGGAGGGAACAGTATACTATGTCTCCTTATGAGTAATCTACAAATGATTGCTGTTATTATGAATATAATATTTAGAATTTCAAGCTTTTCCCCTTTCTGTGTATATTCATATAATGTATATTATAAACCATACTGGTAACTCTGCCAACCTCTTACTCAACTAAAGCATGAAAGAGTTTAATTTTCATATGTCTCTACTAACCTTTGCCTTCTCACTTCAACTATGTGATAAATCACCATCTTATTTGCAAAAGCCAGCTTTTCTCATTTAAGAAATGAATAATAAGCTTGTGTGTGCTGTGGGATCAACCTTTCCATGCCAATATATTCTCACTCACTTTTTGCTGTAGGCATAGTGCTACATTTTCCACTTTATAACATAGACATGCTATATTGCATAATACAAAATTAAACAACCTAAACTACAAAACCACATCAAAGTAACACAAAGGAGTTAATTAGCCCCACAAGAGGATTACAGATATGTTTTCCACTGCCTCAAGTCCATTTAGCTAACTGTTCTGAAATATTTTTCTGATACTAAAAAGAGAATGCAAGATTAGTTTAGGTTAAATCATTCTTATCTTGACTGGCATTTTTCTGCCGACCCTGGCAAAAATCTGATGTTTCAGGAACTATGAATAATTCTAATACTGACCAGATGAGAGGGTATATATGTTGCCCCAGAGCCTTCTGGTGTATATAATACACATCTAGAAGCATGAAAATGGATGGCTATTATCATTCATGGATAAGTACTAATATCAATAACATTAATAACTCATAGCTAATTATTAGTACTAGCTAGTACTAGCTATTAGTACATTCTGTTGTATACGTAAAACATTCAGTCCTATTGGTTACTCAAAGCACATAAACCTTTTAATGTGCTTCCACCTTATGATGTGGATATAATTTTAAATATTGTATATTTGCCTTCATATTCACTTACCCATAGTATTTGAGAATATAAAACCTTTCCCAACTCTCTGATAAGTGTTACATTTAATTAGGTCCTTGATAACTAGATCACATTTAAATATGTTTAGATAAGATTAGGAAAATTAGAAAGCGACAGTAATTAATCTTAAGTAAGAAGAAGATGACATTAATAATCTAGGCTAAATATCGGCTCCAAGATATTATTGTCTTCAACATTTTTAACTACTAATAAAATGCAAATATTCCCACTGCACACTTCCAGCAGTTAAAGTTTGAATACTCCTCTTCAAGAAAATATTTGCCTTTGTCTGTTTACTAGTGTTGTGAAAAAATGTGGTGCTAGAATAAAATTTTCATTAGCAGTATCAAGACATAAAACATAAAATGATTCAAACACCAACAATATAAAACATTAAACAATTAATTTATGAAGCCATTTAAATTAATTAAGCTTAATGCTTATATTTAATGCTAGGTTTTAGTTGAAAAACAGTGTGGTAAGATTTTTCAGAATTGTTTAGAAATTGAGAGCCTGTTAAAATTTTCAAAAGTACCCATACACATTAGGCAACCAAGTCCCATTATTTCCAGCCTGGCCAGGTTGGAAATCACTTTTATCTGTTTTCAGGCTCCTAAATTCCTTTGAAAACGTGACTATTTGTGACGTAAAACTCTTTGCCACTGACGTCTGGGTATGTTCTCCTGCTTTACAAGAAGCTCCAATCTAAGGGCATAAGCATCCAAGTTTCCTTTTACAAATATTTTTTCTTATTTTCTTTGTACAAGATAAATATAGATATTTGTATGGTACAGACATGTTAATGTAGCATTCACTTTATTTCTAAATGCAGAATTTAAAAATTAATATTTTTTTCATTGTTCAACATTCTTGGATTAGAACTTTATAAAAATAGTAGGTACAATCTGACAAATAAAAAAGTCTGCATATATTGCAACAGTCCCATCTCCTCATCACTGAAGCTTGTTAGAAGGCTGAAAAATTGTTATTCCTCTTAGGGAAAGGTACTAATATTCTAGAAACCTTAAATTGGTGTTTCTCTCATTTAGTTTAATATATTTGAAGACAATTTTCCAAGGAGAAAAATATAAATGAAATTTATTACAAAAATACAATAATAAGAATATCAATAATATAGTATTCTGTAGAGGTCTGTTGTTTACCTTTTATCATCTTCGCCTACCCTTCATTGTATTAAACTTTGTAACCTGGCTTGAAGTACCAAAGGAAAAATAAAAGAAATACTGATCTAAGGCTGCTATACATAATCCTTTACGCTAACATTTCTCCTTGAGAATGCATTCATCAAATTCTATAAAGAAGAGAAATTGTAGATATTTAGGAAAGCTTATGTCATGACATTTAAAACTTATTACACTTAAAGCCAGGTAAATTAGCAAAAAAAGTCTCTCTAGAGGCCAAAGACACTAAATACAAAGCCATAAAGAACAACAACAACAAAAATAATACAAAGAATCTATCTCATCTGCAGCTCATTCGTGCACAGTAACTCACAGACCAGATAAACACATAAATGGATTCCCTGTTGTTTATACCTAACCATTGTTTGCATGGAAATATGTTCTATCAGCATAAATGTGACTATATTCCATTCTGGTCACATTTTAATGGCACGTTCATTCTGTTTCATTTATAAGACCTGCTAATGTCACATGGAAAACTCTGAAACAAAGTATTTTAGGGAAAACACTGTTGTAATAGAACATATTTGCTATTTCGCTTTTCTTCTTTATTCCTGGATACATTTGTACAAAAATAGTTTCGTTGTCCCCCAAAGTTCATTTTCTTTTACTGCTTATGATTTTTAGCTGACGTCATATTTCTAAATTTGCAGGTTTGCATCTGCTTACCACTGTCTTGCTACTACACAGCTCAAACAGGATTTTTCTATGGCATGAGCTTTGATGGGTGGGAGATCATCTGTGTGGAAGGAAAGGAGAGGACACTGCACCACGCACTGGTACTGTCCTCCATGAGACTTCTTTCAGATTATGATGCTTTAGCTTTTTTCCTCAGTAAAAGTCAGTAACTCTGGCTCCTCCAGGGAGGGATACCATGTGTTCACAGAACTTTGCTGTGCGTTCTGGCATCAGAACTAGGAAGCTGGAGAAGTTTTACAGAGCTGCACAAAATTTCTACCTTCTCATTTGAAATCCCAGTCCATGGGCTCAGCCCTGGTAGGTAATAATGAAGCTTGTCTTAAGGCTTGATACGGGAAGTAGTGATCAGCATCCTCACTGCACTCGGCTGGCATCATTAGCAGTCTTACCCATGCCTCGTATAATAGCATTTCCAAATTCTATTGGAAATACTTTGTTTAATAGATTTTAGGAAGCCCTTTTTCTTTTCATGGCTAATCTCACTGTATAGCTAATAATCTCTCTGGGATCAGCCCTTAGACTTGTTTTCTCATTCTCTGTGGGTCCCAAAAATCTTAGCTGCAGCTTTTAATAGTCATTTGTTATGGACCTTTATGTTCAGCACCAAGCATTTGGTACTATTAAAATTTCACTCAATTTATTTTGGTCTAAAGCTTTTTTCTTAAGGTCATCTATTTTGTGCATTATATGTTAATCTCATTAGCACACTGCTTGTTTTTATGCCAAACTATGAGACTATTAAATAAGATGCATTCCATGAATAACCCTTCTAGAATTCAGAAAAAAAAGCCCTTCTTCAAGCCCAGTTACTCTACTTTATTTATTTTGTAAGGTGTGTGTTAATACTTGTCCAACCTTTAGCTGACTAATAGCATCTCACAGCACTATATTAAATATTATACTGAAGTCTAGACACATTTGCTCTACTACATTTCATCTGTCTGAAGAAATGAATCATATATTAAATAAAAATAAATTAGTACAAGTAAGTGCATTTATCTTTGATGAAGCTGTCGTCAGTGTCATCTTGCTGTTGATTTAATTCCATGTTTTAAGGACTGTTTTTTTCCCTAAGTTGAAAAGATGTTGCTAAACCTAAATTTAGCAAAACAGAATGTAGGCCTCTAGTATAATGTATCCTTTTAGGTTCCAAATAATCAGTAGGAAGACATATGTGAACAGTAAATCACTTCATACATATGTACTTATATATATATATACAGGCATATTTGGTACTAAATGAGATACCTATTTCCTCTCTTGAATGAACTGGGAGCCAAAGTTTTAGACAACTGGATAAGCCTGTAGTTAGGAGTTGAAGAAGACTGTGTCCATCTGACTTGAGGTCATCAGACTCCTTATGACTTTTTTTTCTAAATCAAATAGAGACACTTCCCTTGTATATATCTATTGTTATTAATAATCTTTTATTTCCGTACTTGATATTACTACCCTTCTTGAAAGCAAATTTTTATTTAGCTTTGGGTTTTACTTAGATATCTCTAAGTTCTGCCCAGTCCTTACTGAACAGTGATCTAATTGCCGTCTCCTTTATGTTCTTTCTTTCAGACATCTAAAGATCTTACAGCTGTAGCCACTATGAAGGCTAAGCTTCCTAGATGTTTTAAAAAAAATGTGTATTATATAAGTGTATTGAATGTGGAACCAGGAAATAAAAAATAAAAAACCACAGATTTTATTCTGCTTTGATGGAGACAGACTAGGCATATTAACGAAAAAAGCCCCTACTGACTTTAATGGGCATGACTTAATGGACCCTAAGAAAAAAAAAAGCATTAATGCAGCCAGCAGACCTATATTCTACATTTTTCCTCAAAGCATGTCTGGGAAAGCATGTCTCCCAGTTCCAGCCTTGCAACCTCCCATTGGGTACAACGGAAGTAGTTGACTAAGAACAGTAGCTGAACTGACAGCTTTTTCATTTCATAGGCTTTTGCTGCTGTATTTTAACATGCCTGCCACAGATATTTTTTTCTGAAAGCCAGTTGAGGGTGCCAATTCTAAGGATACTACTCTGAAAATAACAGAAAAAAAATCCGCTTCTGTACGTATAAACATAACTATATCCTTATGTCAATGTTATTTTTTGTGCTTTTCGATGTCAAATTGGACAGCAGTGACACAAAGCCCGTAATATGAAATAAAATGAGTTCCAGATGGATTGCCTCAGTTTGTTTTTTCAGTAGCATTCAGAACAATTTTAATTTATTTTTACTAAAAATTGTAGCTTACAAAGATGCCTTTGATGGTGTAGCTCAAGGGTGTAAATACATAAATATATACTTGTGCTTTAAAATAAAGACCATAAAGTCCTTAAATGTCAGTAAGAGTAACAGCTAGTCAGATGCTCCAGCATATAAGATTTGGAACCTTTAGCAGTGGCCTTCATCAAAATGGTTCTATAATTTTAGATTTTTATTATTTTCATATATATA
>VZTV01070083.1:4110-17594 GCA_013400875.1 Anhinga rufa | reverse complement strand
GTGGTTTTTTTTTTTTCTTCCTTGTGCCAGCTTCATGGTGACTTAAATTGAGCTGAATTGAAAGGGAAATACTGAAGAGCAGGGGAAGAAATAAGAAAACTGGTATTGAATTGTGAAGACGATGAGAGGACACAAAGAAAATTACTCTTAAACATAGTGTCTAGTGTATGTGCTACAACTAATGTTTCTTGCATGTGCAGTCTTAACAAGAGAGAGGTCTGGATTTGGGCTGAAGCTGACAGAAGGTGCATACAAACCTGAGAAACCTGTGCAGGCCAGCCCATGTTAGAGCTGTGCACCTGGACAGGCTTGGGTATCAGCAGAAGTGCCCAGATTAATTACAGAGGGGAAAAATGACCTCTAGCAAGCCAATTTCTTCCGCTTTCTAATAGGGCATATATAACATTTATAGCAAGCTATTATAATCAGAATCAGGTTGCATTACCATCTACTTCTTCAAATTGCATCCAAATCTCCTCAAAGCTTACTGCTTCCCAGTTAGATGGAAAGAGATCATCCTCCCCCCACCCCGAATTTTGCTAAATCTGCTGTCCCAGTGTCTAACTTCATGATGTTTAACATCTTTGCCAAATGCAATTTGTGCAAAATCAGCCACTTAGCAGGACTGCACTCGGCACAAGTGACTTTAGCAGCGTGTGGACACCACGGTGATTGACACTGCAAGCGGCAATCCTGGGCCTCCTGGGAGAGGCTTGCCAATCCTGCATTGCGCTCTGCCGTGCTCTGCCGTGCTGCGCTTATGGAGCAGACCTTGCTGTGTGGCCAGAAAGGTTAAATTCTCAGTTGGAGACAAGCGTATTTAACTGGTCAGCTGAGGAGGATGCAGCTATTTTTCCATGGCCTGGCAGGCTATAGGGCTTTGGTATGTATGGGTGGGAAGGGAGCATGACTTATATTTTGGCAGAGTGTTTTTGTAATATTTGCTGGAGTTGAAAAGTGCAAGTAGTAAAGAGCAGATGTGAGTTGGAGACGGAGGAACCTGTGGTTGGCCTGAAGTTTCATACCTGGTTTGCAATACTGACTCTTCTATAGATGATGTAAAGTCATCTACTCACCCAAACTGACCTAAAGCTGGCAGTCGACAAGCTCAGTGGTCCGTTGTCCTCTACTAGCCATGCTCAACCTTTGTGCATAGCAGGGACACTTTGTTACCTCCCTTCCCAAATGGGGTGGATGTGGAGGTGGGTACAAGCTACTTCATACTCTTTGTCTGTGCACCTCACCATCAGCCATCTGTAGGGATGGCTGCTTAGCTGGCCAAACATGGTGACACATGGTTGTTAGTCATGGTTGGATAAATCAGGTTGTGGAGACTCTGTAAGGAGAGTCCAGACCTGAAATGCAATTCATTTTCAGATCTTTGTATTTGCATCTGTACGTGTGCTGTTAGCTCAGATTGCTGAGGGCAATCAGCTGGAGGAGCTTTCACTGCTAACCTGGCTCACAGCTGAACCCGAGATGCAGGGGTGTGCTACTGAGGTATACATTTTCCTAACACATATAGCTGAAATATGTATTTTATCTCCTAATTACTATTGTTATTACCTACTCTGATTCCCCCAAATAGCTGTTCTATAGTTGCTTTTTTTCCTGAATAAACTTAGAAAATGGTAAAAGTTTGTTTTTGTTTTTTTTTTTTATCTTTTGGTACTTAAGCATGTCCTTGCAGTATCATTTGAAGTAATCTAGAGGTTTGGACAACAACTTTTTTTAATAATTAAAGAGATGTAAGCTTGCTTGTTGTTTGTTGTGTTGTTGTTGGTTTGGTTTGTGTTTTGTTGTTTTGTTGTTGTTTTTTTTTTTTTAAATATCTGGTCCTGCAAGCACAGAAACACATGAAAACTGTTACAGATGCATAAAATGTTGTACCTATTTACAGATGTTTTGGGAATCAGGGCTTAATCTTTGAAGTATGGCTTGAAGCCAAGTATATAAGCTAGGAAAGGAACCTGTAGCACATATTTTACAGAGGCTACCAAACAAGTTTTGGCTGTGAAAAACCATTGACCATCCTATGCATTGATCAGACTACCATTTAATATTAAAGTTCTCGTCAGTCCTCAAACTTATGCCTCAAATATACAGTGAATATTTTCTGTTCTGACTGTCGTGGGTCTAGTGATTCATTAAATTGTCTAAGTGACTCTTCCTGTGAGTTGCATTGCCTTGTAAGGACAGAGACCTGGGAGAACAGTGTCTCTTGATTGCTATTGTAGCTTTTAGGCATATGGTTGTTTTCTAAAAAAATGCATTTTTTCCATAATGAAGGATTTTATATTTATAAGGTATACAGAGACTGATCCAGCTGTTTACCTAAGCATGACAAGGCATAAAACACATTTATCAGATTTGTAAGATGGATGTGATCTAAGATATTCAGGTAATGTTCAGTTTGCATCCAAGGGTATTAGTCTAAGAGGTCCTCTTTATAGGACAAGAGAGTGTCATGTATGCTTCTGTGAAAGAAGAGAAGGTCACTTAGGTAGTCCTGAATCCTTCATACAAACTCTTTTGTATAGAGATAAATCTTTCATCTGGCAATTCGTCATGAACATGTAAGAGAGAGGGAAAGGTTTAGAGAGCTTCTTGTTTAGATTTTAGATGGGTTATATTAGTCAGTAGCTTAGCTTGCAGCAGATGTACAAGAAAAGTATTCCCCCCACCCCCCAGTGATGGCTGAGCTTCAAACTTTGTTTTACCAAAGGCAGAAAGGCAGCTAGACACTTGGGTATGCCTTCAAGTATTTTTCTGAGTCCTTTTGGTTTGCTTACCAAAAGGATTTTGCACTGGCTTAGTTACAGGATATAAATAAGTACTCCTACTATGGGAAAATACTGGATATTAAAACGCTCTTGAATCTAGGAGAGAAATGCATAACAGGAACTAATGGCTGAGAGATGGAGCCAGATGAATCTACAGCAGAAGGGAGATGAATGTTTTAAAGAGTAATTTTGAATTATCACAGAGACTAAGGAGGTAAAGAATAGAGTAGAGTTGCCGTCTCTCAATACCTTCAGATCATGACTGAACGCCTTTCTGAAAGATATTTTTCAGGAAATTATGCGCTGCTGAGCTCAGTATAAAGATAACTGGGCAAAAAGTAATGGTCTGTGTTAGAAGAGAGTTGTCACCAGTTATCAAATGGTGCCTCCTGGCCTTAGCTGTTATGAATTGAAGCAGTTGAGGACTTGGCACATGGTGGTGTGAAAGGCATTTTCTTGTAATGTTTCTAGGACTTCTGTATGGGCTGAAAGTACAGGTATAAGTTAGCTCTGAAGAGGGGGGTAACTTTTTCACATTGACTCTAATTCTTTATGACATTTTGCAGGTACAGTGAGACAGGGGAAGAGGAATACTTCAACGGTTCCTTAAGAGGCAGACATATCTTTTCTGTCAATAACACAGTAAAACACCTTGTTCAGTGCTTAAAGTTAAATACTGGAGCTAGAGCTAATCTGAGTTGTGAACTAAACCTTATGAGTCCAGACTAATCAATTACGCTGATGTCTCACTTCAAATATAAAGTATAACATAATTTATGACTACTTTGTAATTTGATGACATTTTCTTGAGATCCTCTATTTTATAAAGATTTAATTTTACAATTTTATTTTATATTATAAAGGTTTGTTGCTTTGCTTTGAGATCCTTTAATAGAAAATCTCACATAGGCAGAAGGTGTCACAAAGGGGAAATCCTGCATGGCAAGAAAATCTCATCTGCCACAACAGGTAGTATCTGTCCCTGGGGATGTTTCAATGGAAAGGTGCAGTGAAATTAGAAGAAAAAGAGTATTAGATGTTTGACTACTACCTGAATTTTACACTCACACATAAGTGATGGGTTTTTTTTCTTCTCCTATCACTATTTGAAGAAGGACTCTTATTTCACCCTTGCATGGGAAAGTTGCAGATACTCCTTCCTGGTGCCAAGTACCCCGCTGGTGGCATCACTAAGGTGGAGGTGAACCCTTTTGTAGGCTGGTAGAGGTTCTCTTGCCACTTTTGCTCCAAGGATGCCACCTCCAAATTGTTTCGCATGTAATCTTTAAGTGTAACATTGAAATCTTTCTCTCTCCTGAGAGCCATCTCATTGAACTCCTGTATTATTTTCACTGAGATGCTCCCTTGAGGATCTTCCCTGTCAAACTATCAAATCTCTGCAGAGATCCTGGCTTTGCTTGCTGTAGTAATCCCTTCTGCCAACTCTTGGAACACATACGGATCTGAACATTGTCAGAAAGGACAGTGGTACATACTAGTGGAAAATGCTTCTGACAGAGCAGCAGATGTTGCTCAATATGATCTTCCCCATGGAAGTCAAGAAGAGCTTGGTGCCTGCAGAAAATTATGAGATAGCAGTTGCTGGTGGAGTCCATCTCTGTCCTCCTATCCCAGACATCTATGCAAGGACAGCTCCCTCTTACAGCCTTGCAGAGAACATGTTAATTGAGGTAGATATATGACTATATGCTGGGGAGGAGTGACTGGGACTGAAGACGGAGATGGAGAGGACTAGTTTCCCTAATAGGTTAGTCCAGTTTTCAGCGTTTTCTCATGCAACAATGTGTGGTTGCTGTATAAGAAGGGATGATGAGCTAGGTCGACCTTTGATCCAATATGCTGTGTATTAACTTGCTACATCAACATGATTTCTGTTGATGAATTGTAAGCACAGTAGCAGTGAAACTCCTCATCCTTCAGGAGCAAATAATCATGTTTTTGTTCCCTATGGGTGGTGGCTGGCTGTCACACCATACCTCATTGCTTCTAGTTGGGCCTGTGTTTTCTTAGTGGATTTTGTCTTACGAGACTTGGCACTAAGGTATTGCAGTGATGGAAATAGTACAAGTCCTTTAGGCAGGTACAACAGTTTACCTGGAAAATTATGATACCAAAACAAAGTGAGAAATTTTGTGTCTGGAAAATGAAATATTGAGAAACTTGGAACTCTAAAGCCAACACATCTCTTGTGGAGGTGCATGCACAGGGTCTGGTTTTCTGCTGTCTGCGCTGTGCGTGACTCTGCTGTAGGAGTCGTGCAACGGAGAGCCACCTTCCCACCGATTATTTACCTACACAGCAATGTAACTCGGCCTCTGAGTGAGGTATTTATACCAGTGGGATCTTAGTGCTGTATAAATAATTGCAGTATTACAAGCATTGCCTGCTGACTGTATGGCATAACCACGCTATTTATATGAATCTGACAATATAACTATAGCTGTGGAAGACAATTTAAATACAGCCGGCAAAGTAAGTATACCCTTAGGAAGGTATAACTAACTACACAGATAATAATATCAGGTAACTATACTCACAGGAGAGCATAAACATACAAATAATAGCCACAATGTAAGGATGATATAGAAGTCAGAGGGTCTCAATATTGATATAATAGCAGTAGGGTAACTTTGCTCATAGGAGAGGAATTTAACTGTCTGAATAACAGCTGCAGCCTAACTGCAGAGAGAGAGAGCAGCTCAGAGGGTAGCTCAGAGAATTATAACTGTGATCTATAACTCTCCCAGTAACAGGAGGCCATCTGCATGTGGCCAGAGCTGTGTTTGAATTTGAAACTTTAAGGAACTGGGACTTGGAGGATGGGCAATTAACTGCAGAGGGGGTCTGTTCCTAGGAAGCAGAGCGCTGGGGAGTTGTGCTTTAGCACGGGAGGATGATGGATGGCGGAGTACTGTGGATTGGGCATGTGAGTTGCTGCTTTCCTGGTCACTTCCTCAGGAATTCAGTTGGAGAACACAATTTTAAGGTGAAAGGCAGATGGCTTCAAAGAGAAAAGGTTTCCCAGCATGTGAAATGGTGATGGGCCCATCCAGCCATAGAGCACTGGCATCATGCTGTGTGTGCTGAGTATGTGGTTAGTAACTTCTGCCAGAAAGGAGGAGATGGGAGAGCAGAAAGACTCGAAAACAGCGCTTTGTGCAGTGACAAACAGCAAACATAAAGGGAAACTGTCAAAAATAGTGTCTCAATTTGATCTTCTTTCTTTTTTTCCCAAGTTGGTCTAATTGACCCTCTAAATATAGATGGCTTTATTTGTTTTATTTCTGTGCCTCCTAAAACTAAAAAGAGAAATAAAAATCATTGCCAATTACCCTTTATTTGTATACGGCTCTACAGCAACAAACCTATCTGAAGAGACAGCAGAAGCAATCTTTTCTGCTGCCTGCCATGTTAGTTTGAGACTGGTGCTGTGTTCTCCAAGCTGTGTTCAGATAGAAATTGGATTGAGTAAAATAATATGACTGCTGTCTCCTCTAGACCTTCACATGGGCTTTATATCTTTCATAAAAGGTGCATTTGACAGTGGAAGGAGAATGACTTAGTTTTAAACTAGAATAAGTTTAAAGCTTCCACTCGCTGCTGGTCAGTGTATTGTTTAAGACAAGAAACTGGGTTTTGGAGTGGGTTATTTTTGAGTAATTTTTTTTCATTAATTGTTTGGAAGATGCTGATTATCAAAACCCAGAATTTCATACCTGAGGAGCTGTGTTGAGGAAGAGCACTGAAACATCACCAAGTCCAGGGCTCGGTGTTTCTGAGGCTGGCAAATCACCTGACATTTCTGAGAAGTTGCTCTGATCAGTTCTGATTTTTAGAAACAGGGAGCAAAATAAATTCCTTCTTATCTCTTTTAAAATGTAGTATAAATACGTATGATTAGATTGGTTTTCCTTTGTCCTTGGTGCAATGACAGCTGTCTGAGTGCTAAGACAGCTCCATAGGAATTGATGCCTGGAACAGACTGGTGATTGTCTTATAAATGGCTCATTGGAAATCTAAGAATAATCTCCATTATAGAGGTGAGCTGAAGTGTCTGGCCACTTTAGCTTAATGTGACAAGAATATCCTTTACTCTGCAAGCAAGATGATCAGGAAACCCTTGAGGCTCAGTATTAAATTCCTACAGGGCGCAGGGATACAAGCACAAAGTGCAAAAACCAAATAAGATAAGAGGTAGATTTTCTGCTTGAAGCTTCCCACTTATGGGAGGAAGGACATGCACTTTTCCCTGAAGAAAGCTTCTTTGGGAGGGTGTCTCATTAGCAATGCGTATTCCCCTTTTTAAAGTTCAACCTGGGAGCCTTTCCTGATTTGAAGTGACTGAAAAGCGATGGGGCAGCATGCTGGTGGGCTGGACACGGGTAGCAAGAAGCCCTACAGGTAGAAGGAAAGGCCACCAAAAAGGGGAGGGGGGAGAGAAGTGATGCTGAATGCAGAGAGATGTCAGCTACATTATTCCCCAGTTTCCTTCAGGCCAGCTGCAAGACTCACGTTCTGCTCTGCTGCATTCAAAAGTCACTGTGGCGAGGGCTCTGTGCAATCTCCCAGCCGATTTAACAATGCCAATGGATAGATTTACCAGATGGTATCAGACACAACTAGCCAATGTCTGACAGGCCCCCATAATCACAGTTTATGTTGGTTGAAAACAAGGTTTCTGGAATGACACAAAGTGCTTATATATTGACTGCACGATCTGGTTGGGTCTAGTCCTAATCAGAGTCCTAAACAGGTCAGTAGCTGCAGAAATAAGGCAGACTTGAGGACACATCTGTTGCAAGAGCTAACAGAGGACTTTTAGGGGTCCTCTTCATTAGTTGTAATCTCATCCTCAGTTTTGGCCCTTCCTCCAGGAGGTACCTATCTAGCTCTTGTATTGTTAAAAAGAATAATTATTGATGATGGACGAAGACTTTTTGAGAAAAGACTAATTGTTCCAAATCTCTGCAAGAATAGCAAGCAAACAAACCAAAGCAAAACCATATTACTCCTGATAAATAGAACCATAACTGCCCATCTGTTGGAGGGTCTCCCAGCGTAGGCAGTATTCACACTACCCAGTTTCTGTTGTTCATTTAAGCAAACTCGGGTGCCTTGTCCCTCTGGAATTGCTGTCAGGTTAATGGAGGGGAATATGGTCCTTTTGAGAGTGATTTAAGGCATGTCAACAAATGCCTAATTATGGTGTCTTGAACCCTCTGCCACTTCTATTGCTTCTTCCTTGGTGACTGGTGAAAGCATGGGAGGATTGGCCCATAATGAACACAGAAGAACTGAAGCTGAAGAAAGTGTGAACACAAAAGGGGAACTGAGTGGTGGGCAGATGCTTCTTTTAGCAAGTTAGTTTATATAATTAAACCTTGGTAGGCCCAGGAACCTCTTTTTTGTTGCAGACCAAACTCTTCCTATTTGCCAATGAACCCTGTGGTGTCACTGATAATGCACAACTGGTGGCACTGGCAAGGCTATTCATCATGGCTTGTGTGGGTATGAGTGTCTTCACCTGTGTAGCTCACAGGTTCCTGTCAAATGGCGGTGTCTTGGCAGCTTATCTGACAATCTCAACTCAGTTATAAGTAGATTGAGACAGTCATTAGTGCTCTTATTGACAGTCCTAGGAGTCTGAGCATGAGGGACTCTACATGGAACGTAAATACCCTTCTTGCACCTAGATAAGGCTTTTCCAGGTCAGGTAGAGGTACAAAGGCAAGTTGGTGCCATACTGCTGCGGAAATTATGCTGGCACTTCTGTGAGCAGTAGATGGACTTGTCAGCTTTTCCTTGATCACAGGTAGAAAATTAATAAAACAGTTGCTTGTCTTTCACAGATTCTGGCACTAATGAGGTGAGTGCTCTGTGGTTTTGCAGTGTGAAAATAGTGGAGTGCATTGCTGGGCTCTGGTGGTACTTCCCATCTGGAGAGGTTGATGTGCTCAACTGCTCAGCAGTCTGCTGCTGCTGCTAAAGACATCCATTAACCTCATTCACAGTGGCGGGGCTGTGCATGTGCTTCATTTTCCTCTTCAGTGGCTGATACACTCCTGAAAAAGGAAGGGAACAACATTTCTTTTTACTGATTTGAAAAGTTACTGTTGTGAGAAACTGAGGGTTTTGGGGGTGTTTCAGCCTTGGCCACGAAGCAGTGAAGTGCTTTACTCTTGCCATGACCCTGCTGAGTTCTGCTTTCCCTTTGAATCCCAAGGTAACACAGGGGAAAGTTAAAACTTGGCTTGAATGTTTATTGGTGCAGTGTACCAGGAAGATCTAGGTACCTGTGAACAGGAGTAAGCAGAGTGTGGTTGCTCTATCTGGAGTACTTGGTAGCAAATATGTGGTTAAGATTAGGGTAGAAATGATGTAAGGACGTTCTGATAAAACGCCTTTTTAAAATTTTTTTTTTTAGAATAGTTCATTTCTCTGCCTATTAAAGTGAGTGGAAGTTCTTAGCATGACCTGTGGCTCCAAGCCCTTTGCCATTCTAATATTATATGTTTAGCTCCCCATAGCAGCTGCCACTGCAGACTTACTGGGTTTGGTTTACTGTATTTTGTTTGGATCCAACTGACAAGATCTGTTGCAATTTGTTATCTTTATTGCATTTATTCATAGTGATTAAGGAGTTAAATATGCTTCTAGTTAGCTAATGACCAGAAATTGTGCATTATAAGGTTTCAGTCCCAAAATTCCATCATACAATACTTTTTTCCACAGCAGTCAGCTGCTTTGTGTCAGTCTAACTTTCAAAGAAATGTAATAACAATTTAGTGGTAACGGTGAAACAGTTGTACTTCATTAAATGTAGTCTCCTTCTCATTTAGAATTTCAGCATTGCAGATTTTACTTGATTCTGGCTACTGTTTCATAACTACTCTTGCTTAAGGCCATTTCAGAATATCCCACCTCAACCCATACATGCTCTATGATGATAATAGGCCAAATTCTACAAACAAAAAGAGGTGGTTCACATTAAACTTGTAGAATTTCTTTTCAAAGGATGTTGTAAATGCAGGAGGTTTGTACAGACCTCTTCTCCATACACCAAAGAGAAGTCCCTGGTAGAGAGATGTGTTGATCAAGATCAGGCTCAGAAGAACCCAGACAAGAAGATAGTTGAAGCCTGGGAGACTGCTTCGGGGTGTCATATGCCTGCCTTCTTTTTAGTCTTCACTTGATGTCCTCTTGTGCCCACTGCTAAAGACAGCAGGTCAAGCTAGATGGAGCCTTAGTCGGGGTCAGTGTGGCTGATGCTATGTCACCTTTGTTGGCTACTGTGAAGCACGACATTTTATTTTTTTTAATTGGTGACTGAGTTTTTAGGATTTCTTGAATATTTTTTCTTTCTTTTTTTTAAAATTTTTATCTTTTCACTTTTGCCACTGAACAGCAATGGCCCTCTCCACTTCAGCTGGCCTCCCAGCAGTGGTCACAGCCACGCTTCCCTCTCGCTGGGCAATGGTAAAGCTCAGTCAGTTTCAAAGTGTTGGAGATTTGCTGAATTACTCAGTGGAGGATTAAGGTTAGTGTAAAGCCATTGTTTGGATGTCAAGTCCTTCTTAGTTGGTGGCTGTTCTTAGGAGGAACTGGGGAAAAAGGGAGAATTTGTGTCAATCAGTAGCAGTTTTCATCAGCACCTTAGAGAGAAAAACTTACACTAAGCCTGTCTGATAAAAAGTAGATGTATTTTTCCCCATATGAATTCTGTTCATCCAGTTTTGTCTTTATTTTCTGTTATGACGTTTTCTTTCTGTTATGTTTTCTAGCTGGCCCAAATACAGCACTGCTTAGCATAGCAGCCTCTTTTTAACGGAGGTCTTTCTAGCATTAATACCCCTGTATTCTTTTCATCGAAAATGCTGCTGTTGCTATACAAAATTTCTTTTAAAATTATTCTGTGACCCAGAGGTTGTCCTTTGTGAAGGCAAACTGAAACGCTAAGGATAGATCTACACAAGGATGAGAAATCTGCATCATAAATTGGCAGTGTTCTAATACATGAATATAATTGAACACCATAATCACTGTTTCAAGGGGTTTGTTACTGAATTGATACCTTTTCAATCTGTTACTAGCTTATTTGCAGGAAAAGTTTCTTGCCATCACACAGCTGTTGGGTGGTTTGTGTGAAATCACGTGGTGGTCTCTGTTTGTTCCCTTATGGACAAATCCATATATGATAACTGGACATACTGATAGGAGAGGCAAAGGATTGAGTGAGAGCAGGATTTTGGTGCTGGAGACCAGCGTTGGCTATGGCACCAAGGGTTTGTCTTGCTGCTGCCTCTGCCACATGTGCCGTAGGGTAAAGGTTATTTCTCCACATTGCCAGCCCAGTAGAGTTCTTGCATGCTGAAGTTTAGTTCAGTGTTAAAAAGAGAGAAAAAAAGAGTGGTCAAGGGAGGGTGGTTCTTGTGTATCTTAGCATGCTATGGATGAAGGGAAAATACTGCTGTCCTGGTTTTGGCTGCACTTTGGCTTTGAGAAGAGCCAGGGGAGCTTAGCACTTCTTCAGAAGAGCCAACTTAGTGGAGGAGAGAGGTGGGATTTAACTCACTGGCTGGTCTCCTTTCTCAGTAATTCTATGGCCTTTCAAATCCTTTGTCCTGACGCTCTCTCCCAGGTGTGAGACAGAAAGTTTTCTTGAAAGCCAGGAGAGGTGTCTTGCTTGGGCCTCTCTGGAGAGGGAGCTCACTAGTAATGAAGATGGCCAATACCGCTTGCCACCTCAGTGGATCTCCATGAAGTCAAAGTCCTTTCCTTTGTGCTCAGTGATTTTCGTGCTGAGCTGTGTCCCTCCCTGAAGCCAAGGTGGGTTTTGCTGCATGTAATTTATATAGTATTTCTGAGCTGCTGGGAGACAGTTCTCCAACCCAGTTTTCCTTCTAATGTTCATTTCTGCATGAAGATAAAAAGTGTTTTCAAGGATTCCCTTGAGGACTAATTTAGAGTTCAGTTTTGATTGAATTAGTTGGATGTATGTAAATAGAATCACACATTTAACAGAAACCCAGATGAAAGACACTTTCAGGAGGGCTCGGGGCAGATGTCGTCAGTTAGCCTGCAGCAAGCACCTCAGAGCAAATCCTGCACTTCTCCCTTTTATTGTGGTTTATTCCTTTCTCCTTCACATCTCAGTCACTGGTGAATACTGTTGTTGTGAGATGCGTCTTTGTTTTGGGCACTTGTGCCTTAGATCTACCATGGGTCTGTGGCTGGCCCCTTTTATGTAGTCATGGGCCACAGAAAAAATGCTTTTGTGCTGTTCCCAAAGCCCTGGTGTTTGTGAAAAACTGGAGTCATAAATATGGATGGTACAATTTGTTGGTGTGAGCAGGGAGGGAGGTGAGGGTTAAGTAAAACTGCTTTAATTAGCTGTTTCTGTGTTGGGGGAGTACACCCCACCCCTTGGCAGCGGAAAAGGGGGATGCTGGATGCCTCATTACCTCCCTGCTGTGAGCATGTGGCTGATGAGGAACAGCTGCCTGCAAAGCAGTGGCCCAGGCAGAGCTCAGGCACTGTGCAGGCTGTAGATGCAGCGAATGGAGCAGGGGCTGCAAGTAAGGCTGAGGTTGTAAAGGGCTGCGTGGTCCCGCATCTCCATCGCACAAATCAGGAGTGCAGAGACTGGCAGCCAATTTACACCTTGGCTCAGTAAGCTTGGAGCACCAGGCTCTGCTCCTGTAAATCGCTGAGGAAGGTGACTTCCAAGGGTTCACCTCTATTCCTCATGCCAAGAGCCTTAATTGCAATCTTCTTGACTGGTTGTTATTCTTCATCTGGATACCTCATGAGGTCATAATATGGCTGTATCACTGCTTTTGCACCTAAAACCACCCATTCATCCTCCTGTGGGAAGCCATGACCTCTGCAAGAAGTACCTGGCTGTAGCCAGGAGAGGTTTGGGACCACTCCAGCAAACAGGCAGTGTTTGCTGCTCACGCAGCAGGGTTGGGTCCAACTGCCGAACTGAGAACACAGGGAAGGTCGTGAGTTATAGGGCGGGACAGCACTTGTGCTTTGCTAGGTAACTTGGAAGTGGCCACTTTGCTTCCTTTCCACCACAGGTCTGGAAGGGCCCTTAATTTGTGTTTCCTCAGGTTTGCAAAGCTCAGTGCTAGAAGCTGGAAAAGGTTGCACTTTCCATGGCAAAAGGACTGTGCACTTAAATATAGATGTGTATAATCAGCTGTGGGACCAATTCTTTCATTTCAGCCATTTCATAGAAGCACAAACATCCCTAGTAATAGCAAGGCTTTTTGAGCCTTGTATGCAGAATAATCTCATCAGTGCTGCACTTGCTTGTAGCTCTGCTGTTTAGCCAGGGCCTAATCCAGTTCAGATGCAGCTATATCGCTTCTCTGGTATGTCTGTACAGCACACAGTGCTATGCAGCCAGACACCCTGCATTGCTTTTAAAAGCAAAGTAAATAAGATGCTGTCCATCTCTTCCCTCTCACCCTTAAACCTGCCTACCTGTCTGCCTGAATTTGGGCTCTTGTGAGTTATTTAGCTAAAGGCTAAATCACATTATGTCATACATATTAACTGGAAATAAAGCAAGTCTCAGCAGACACCTGAGCAGACGCCAAATGTCAAGTTTGATGGAAAATGCTTAATTACTTCTTCCAAACCTACTTCCCCCCCCCCCCCCCGACCTCGGGT
>VZTV01070081.1:199-15398 GCA_013400875.1 Anhinga rufa | reverse complement strand
TCTGTGATTCTGTGAAAGTGGTGACAACCACTGCAGACATTGTTTTGCAATGCACAGTTTTCCTTGGCTGTTAAATCTTATTTTAACACTTACCAGAGAATTCAGCAATAAATTCTCCACACCACTTAAAACACTCTGCAGGTTTCCAGCCCAGAATGGTTACCTGGCAATTCAAGCAGATGTTTTTGTCTTCTTAAACTGTAGGACATCCACTTTGGTTTTGGCCATCACAGGTATTAAGTGATTCTCCAAATTGGGGTAAATAAACAAAAAAACAAACAAACCACCACCAACTGTCTTATGCAGAAAATACTTTACATTGTGGCAGTGTTCCTTCTCTGTAAAAATGTTTTTAAAACTACTAGAAGGGCACATAAATGATCAAGTTTGTAATAAATCTTTTGTGACCTCAGCTGATGTGACTCATCAGAACATCTAACAGTAGTTACCCCTAGCACAGGAATGTTTATAGATAAGATGGAAGCAGCCCTTTCTATTAATCACAATGTATATCTGACTCCTGTGCCTTTCTTCAGTCTTTAAATCAACTCCATCTGGTTCTTACTATTTAGTTGTGCAGCTTACCTTTCACAATGAAAGATGCTTACTGCTGCAGAAGCAGGTCCAATGTGATTAAAGTTATTGGGTTAAGAGTGTTTACTTAAGTCTGGAATCAGCTAACCATAAAAAACATGATCAGCCACAAAATGAAACTGAGGACCAAATCTTCACTGGGTGTAAATTGGCTGGACTCCAGCCAATTTCAGTGAAAGGTATTGAAAATATCATTCTGGCCACTTTTATTTATGTAATACTTCATGGAGCACACAAGATGCCAGAACAATGCCTGTATAAGTACGAAACTCATCATATTGCAGATTAGTCCTAGGATTACAGTCTGTTCTGGCAGGGCAAGGACCTAGGTAGCTAGAAGGGAATGACCCTGCGTATGTTAACTAAAACAAACCGAAACAAAAAGTGACCCTCTTTCTGGGCTGCCCAGTTTATTTAGAGGGTCCTAATTCAGATTATACTCAACAGACTGCAAATGCAAACCAAAGAATATCAAGACAACAAAAGCAAAGGAGTTAAACAACTTTCTGTGTATTTTGGTCAACAACTCCCTTCTTTTATTGCCATGACAATGTCTCCATTCCTCTACAGTTTTTTGGTCACAGCTAAACTAAGCTGCATTCATTGCTGAGTTTCTGAAACTCTTTGTGGGGGGGGTCTAACCCAGTAAAAAATCATATTGCTGAATGGCTGTGAGATAGGAACAATCCAGGGGAGACAGGATATGGTAGCAACTCTTCCAGGTAGGACTCACATGTAAGTTGTGATGTACAGGTAGGACGTGGTATTTCCCTGTAGTGAGCTTTGTTCTTTTAGGGGTTCATTTTGGAGCTGCCATGACATCTGTACTTCAGATGCTCATTGCAGCCTTGACAAAGATGGAAGAGGCAGGGCCTGCTCCAGCTTATGCCAGCAGGCCTTGGAAAATACTTGGTACTTGGAAAAATATTGGGCCTTTGTGACTGGAAGGAGCTACCCAGATAGTCAGGTCCCTAACCCAACAGTCACAGGGTCAGCTGAGACTTGGGGTCCCCCTGAAAATGTTGAAATTTCACCATTTGTCAAGAATGCCAGCTATGCACCCTTACATCACCAAAATGCCTGAACATGTAAAAATACCACAGGTACAACCTTTTCTCTTTTACAGCTTGAGAACTACATTGTGGAAAACATGAAATCAGAGATGGTGCAGCTGCAGCAGAATGCTGTGCAGAACCACACTGCCACCATGCTTGAGATAGGGACCAGCCTCCTCAGTCAGACAGCAGAGCAGACGAGGAAACTCACGGATGTTGAAACCCAGGTATGTTCCCAGTGTAGTTTTCTAAAAACTGTTAATTGCAGAGAACTTTTCCCATCCTTTTTCTTTTCCAATGCATTACCACACAAAACATTTCAACACAGGGCTTCAAGAAACATACACACTCTGTTCCTTGGTACCAACAGTGGTGATGACTGACCCTTGTTATGTGTCTCTCTTTTGATTTCATTTGGTTAGTGCATTTCCTTCTGTGCGTGTAAGGCAGGCAGGACAGTCCAGGAAACTAAATCAGCATTTGACTTCAAATAAACAGCCCAGCTACCAACTGTGAATGACACAAGTGTCAAGCTAAATAATGAGTTTCAGGCTAAAACAGTCTTTGATCTCCATTGTTTGCTTCTTTATTATTACAAGAAAGTTTGTTTATTTTCTGCAAGATGTTTTCAGCTTTTTGAAAAGTAGTGTATGTCTGCATCTTTTAAACTGTGAAGAGAGAGGGACAAGCATCATCTTCTTTATAAAACACTGTGTATTTGTTATTACCGTCAAACTGTATAACATCACATGAATTTACACAGCCATCTCCATAAGATTCCTAGCACTAAAATCACTGTTGTGATTGAAGTGACAAGATTCATAACACAGAGTACAATATCATACTGAGCTTACTGCAAAGATACATGCTACTTTTTGACTTTTGGATTCTTTTATCAGTTTAAGATGGATACTTGTTTTCCTTATTTTTGCTTACTTCCTCTTGATCTTCGTAATATGTGGTATATTACTAGCTGCACTGCATTCGCTGTTCATTTAGAACAGGGGAATTAAATTATTGTGTTTATTTGGTTTGTTCTAGTAGCATATGTACTTCTTGAAAGATCATATTTTCTGTTCTAATGTCCTTAAGTTTACAATATCATTACCAAGTTTTTATGTAATTTCATTACAGTACACTGAGAAACAACAGTAATTATGAGAGACAGATACACTCTTACACAAGTTCCTTGCACCTTTTTTAATACATCTTGGTTAACAGATCAACATTCACTTATAAATGTTGTTATCTCAGATGACCACAGTTTCTAAAACATAGTATATTGACTTCTGAAAATGTTGGGGAAAATCTTTAATTCATTATCAACAGAATATCTAAATGGAAACATAAGAGGTGAAGACCTATGGACTGCAGAATCACTTGTTCAGCAAAGAAAAAGGAGGTGTAGGAACTCTTCTTATATCCCCCTAGGTGTAAGTGTTGAGTACTCATTCATGTTTTCCTCCTTTAAGCACATAAAGGGGCAAAATGTG
The DNA here is from genome assembly GCA_013400875.1 of Anhinga rufa. Classification (NCBI taxonomy): domain Eukaryota; kingdom Metazoa; phylum Chordata; class Aves; order Suliformes; family Anhingidae; genus Anhinga; species Anhinga rufa. Next base: position 12,256 of record VZTV01070081.1, on the reverse strand, counting down.
CATTGCCTGTCTCACTTTTCTTTTGAGGAACAACTTCGAGGTAGAGGTATCACTGGCAACTGCATGAAGGAGCGGATGACTTCCTCCTTCTATACCTATTGCTGGAGAATTTAAGGGATGTTCAAGATATCAGTGGGAGTGGCTCTTCCTTGTTGCAGTACTTGCTCTGACTTTCATCTCAGTGACGGCATTTCCCACCTCCCCTCTTTCAGCAGTATGAGACAGTCCCTGGCTATACCATCAGTCAGAAAAGAGTGGTGCAGGTGGCTCAAGAAAGTGAACTGAGGCTGCTCTTGGCAGTGATGAAGGTAGCCAGCTTCACTGCAGAGAGGTGAAGGTCTGTAGGATACAAGAGGAAGAAAGGCAGGCCAGGATCTCATGCCTGTAATAAGAAGTATTCATACCAGAGTACGGAGGAGTCCGAAGCACTGAAGATAAAGCCTCCAACTCCTTAAAATCTCACTGACCCCTCCCAAACCCTGATCCATCCAAAATCCCACTATTTCCTTTGGGTTGTCTTCTCTGCCTGAAGCTCTACTCACATTTTGTAGGTGGCTCAATAGATGTATCCTCTTTGGAAATCTGTTGGTGCTTTCCTGTCTTCCTACCCTTGCCAATCTTAGTAATACACATTCAGTTTCTGCCAGGTCCATCTGAAACTGTGGTGATGCCTCCTGGAGCTTCTAAATATATCCATCCTGAACAACATAACAGCTGCATACTGATAATTTCCAATTTTTTTCAACATCTGTACCCTTAAAAAAGGACAACTCAAGTTGCTCTGTGAGTGTCAACAATTTCAAACAAAAATAAGTCACCAGATTGATTTTGAGAGCCATTCTTTTTGCTTTATGTTGTGTAACAAATTCCTATCAGGCATGCATGAGAAAATGTTACCATATTATCCTATGATGATACTGATAAATACTCTTCTAAGACAGGTCTGATATGTTCCATTAAAGAGGCATCATGTTCAGTTCTGAAAGTGATTGCATCTCAGTTGTGGTGTGCACACATTTCTACAAAAACTATTTACACACACTCCTCCAGACTCCATGTAATGAACGACAATATACCAACAAAATCAGTTAAGGTTAATTAACGTTATTGTTTTTGTTCTTGAAAACATTCTGTTATTTCCACTTTTGAACTATTTTTTATTAGAATCTATCCTCTTTCATCTAGTTAAAAGGATTCTTTTCATCTGCTATACTTAGTAAAACTTGTGCTATTAATACAGATCATCACTAAAGTGAAAGAGACTTGCATAAAGCAGTGCTTAGGATCACAGCCTGAATCTTAAAAATCTGTGTAAGAGTGCAAGTAGTGATAACATAAGCAGACACCAGATTCCTGCCAACACTGCAAAAGAGAGAACTCAGGGGAAAGCTAAAGTAGGATCTCTATTTACAAAACAGCGGATGCAACACTTTGGCTTCAGTCCAAGCACTCTTGCACTCTTCTGGTTTAAGCATGCTTTGTAGGAATGCATGTTTGAGGCATGCCTCTTGCTCTTTCCATTGAAATAAAGCTTACTACGCAGTCACCTTTCCTTTTTCTGCTGGCCTAGTATTATTCTACAGTAAACAGGGTGCCAGAATATCAGCTGGTACATATCAGTGTAGCTTGATCGAGTTCATTTGCACCAGCTGAGCAGCTGAGGTTAAAAAAGGATTTAGAAACAAGTTCTGATGAATCAAATCAGAATGAAATGGTTGCACTATATTGCTATAACGACATAACTAGGACAATATAAACATTAATGGTTTTAATTTATCATTAAGGTGCTAAATCAAACATCCAGACTTGAAATTCAGCTACTGGAAAATTCACTGTCAACATACAAGCTAGAAAAACAGCTGCTACAACAGACACATGAAATCCTGAAAATTCATGAGAAAAACAGGTAAGAATGAGGAGTTGTTCTGTTACACTCTTTCTCTGTTTATCACAAAGGGGTCTGTGAATACTTTGTTCTGAGCAGCAGATGAAATGGAAGAAGCAAATATGGTAAGTGGAAACTATAAGTAATATTTATGAAATGGCTGAAAGAGCTAGGGTGTGACCTTGCGCTGCGTTAGCTGCTGTATGGTGACTGAAAGTTGAATTTTACCACTTTCCATGTGCACTGTAAGTTTGCACCTCAGTTTGCTTCATGACAACGTAGTCATATGACCACAGTTCCTGCTACTGAAAAGCATGGGGATAACTTGTCATGAGCACTTTCAAGGAGAAAAATATTAATAATAAATTATGACATTATCAACTACCTTAAAGTGCATAAGAAACAGAAAATCTTCAGTAGTTCATCTTTCTAATTTTAATGGATACAAATATCTAACATGTAGAAGGATCTCTCTCTTCCTTTGGACTCAGTTGCATATAGTATACTTGGAGCCATGATCCATTTGAAGAGTAAGTGAAAAACATTTGGGGTTTATGTTGAAATTGAACAAAAAACTGTTCAGCAGCGCATAACTTTTTAAGCATTGACGTGAGAGTCAAGAATAAGTTCCAGTGTTGTCCCTTTCTGTGCTACCAGGGACTCAGTACCTAAAGTCACCGGATTTAGCAATCCAGTATCTCAGAGACCGCGTGCGGTGGGTTGCACTTGCCTGGCTGCCAGATGCCTACACAGCCTTTCTCTCACTCCCCGTTGTCAACAGGACAGAGGGAGAAAATATGATGAAAAATCTTGTGGGTGAGATAAAGACAGGGAGGTCACTTACCAGTTACTGTCATGGGCAAAACAGCCTTATTTACAGCCAATTAATAACAGTGTAGGATTGTGAGAAATACAAACAAAACAAAAAAGACCTTTCCCCCCTACCTCTCCTTCTTCCCAGGCTCAACTTCACTCCTGATTCTTTAACCTCCCTACCTAAGCAGTGCAGGGGAATAAGGAATGGGGGTTGTGGTCAGTTCACAACACTTTCCCTGTCCTTCCTCATGTTCTTTTACTTCTCCAGTGTGGTTCTTTCCCATGGGCTGCAGTCCTTCAGGATAAGATTGCTCCAATGTGGGCTCTCCACAGGCATCAGTTTCCTTCTGGACATCTCCACCTGCTCCAGTGTGGGGTCCTCCATGGGAAATTCCTGCTCCACCATGGGCTTCTCATGGGCTGCAGGGGAATCTCTGCTCTGGCACCTCCTCACTTCCTTCTTCTCTGACCTTGGTGTCTGCAGCATTGTTTCTCTCTTTTTTTACTCACTCCTCACACCGAACTGTTGTGTTTTTACCCTTTCTTAAATATCTTTGCCCTGAGGTGCAGCCATCTTGGCTGATGGGCTCAGCTGTGCCCTGCAGTGGGTCCATTGGAGATGGCTTGGCCCTTCTGTGTCCAGCACGGGGCAGCCCCAGCCTTTCCTCACAGAGCCCACACTGCAGCCCCCAAGCTGCCCAAACTTGGACACCGCACTCAGTACAGTGGATAAAGCCATTTCCCTTCCTGGCTGCCCTTCTAGACACCTAAGGCTCATATTCCTGCCTCTGTAACGGCCAGGTTTAAGTAGGGAGGATAGAGACTGCCTTCACTCTGCAGCTTCACTCTGCAGCTTCACTGTCTGCATCCTTCTAGAAAGAACAACTATGAGGTAAGTCTGACTAGGTCTAAGGTATCTATTTCCCGTATTTTCATTTGACATTGAAATAAGGCACACAGCTTTAAAAGTGAGGTGGTTACTGAAGTGTTCTGTACAATCTTTAGTGGACTGTTTAAATTGAGATCAGACAGTTTGCCAAAAAAAGCCACGTGACTTTGGTGCTGCTGGGCAGGAATCAGCAACTAGGTGGAAAGACCTTGCCCAGGGTTATACGTAAGGAAGACTAACACCACAATAGGCAAGGAGCTACTGGGAAAAGAAGGCAAAGAACCAGATAATGATGAAAAATAGAAAATGTTATGAAGATGTGTTTCCTAAATGTGTCTAGTTGCAAAATTGGTCAAATAATATACCATTATTGCTACTGGTTATGAAAACCATTTTAATGTATTTAATCTAACAACTGCTTATAACTAGTAATTCCAGCAAATGTTATTTTGGAGACGTTTGATTACATTGAAAACTCTTGAACTCCACAGATTTCCCTTGACCAATTTGAAATATGAATAAATTAGTGTGGGATTAACTTTGATTTCAGCCATCTCAAAATCAAGTAATTCACGTAAACTACGTATGTGGTCTCTCCCTGCAGTCCATGGAGAGAGTAGGCATGTGCAGGAGGCAGTTCATTCTACATATTTTACAAACTTGTTTCAATTTGGGGTTAACCCAAGCATTAGTTAAGTATATAAATACTTGCATTTTTATCCGTTGCAATCTGGTTAGCAACAAAATTTTATTGGGTGCTCAAGAGGCTGAGTCTTGTGTACTTAATAAACTCAGTTTATTTATTTATCTTAGCAATGTGTCAAGGTATAAAGCCTTCATGTCAGTAAACAAATAAGTTTTACTTAAGTTCACCTTTGACTTGGCTGACATTATGATGAAATGGTCTGTGACATGACAAAATGGTCTGTCTTGGTTTTTCAGAAGAAAATGAGGGGTATGTTAAAAAGCACATTTTATATCCAATTGTTTCTCTCAGAAGTATAGTTATATGTGAATAAATGAAAAAGCACATGGGGTTTCATNGTGGGTTGCACTTGCCTGGCTGCCAGATGCCTACACAGCCTTTCTCTCACTCCCCGTTGTCAACAGGACAGAGGGAGAAAATATGATGAAAAATCTTGTGGGTGAGATAAAGACAGGGAGGTCACTTACCAGTTACTGTCATGGGCAAAACAGCCTTATTTACAGCCAATTAATAACAGTGTAGGATTGTGAGAAATACAAACAAAACAAAAAAGACCTTTCCCCCCTACCTCTCCTTCTTCCCAGGCTCAACTTCACTCCTGATTCTTTAACCTCCCTACCTAAGCAGTGCAGGGGAATAAGGAATGGGGGTTGTGGTCAGTTCACAACACTTTCCCTGTCCTTCCTCATGTTCTTTTACTTCTCCAGTGTGGTTCTTTCCCATGGGCTGCAGTCCTTCAGGATAAGATTGCTCCAATGTGGGCTCTCCACAGGCATCAGTTTCCTTCTGGACATCTCCACCTGCTCCAGTGTGGGGTCCTCCATGGGAAATTCCTGCTCCACCATGGGCTTCTCATGGGCTGCAGGGGAATCTCTGCTCTGGCACCTCCTCACTTCCTTCTTCTCTGACCTTGGTGTCTGCAGCATTGTTTCTCTCTTTTTTTACTCACTCCTCACACCGAACTGTTGTGTTTTTACCCTTTCTTAAATATCTTTGCCCTGAGGTGCAGCCATCTTGGCTGATGGGCTCAGCTGTGCCCTGCAGTGGGTCCATTGGAGATGGCTTGGCCCTTCTGTGTCCAGCACGGGGCAGCCCCAGCCTTTCCTCACAGAGCCCACACTGCAGCCCCCAAGCTGCCCAAACTTGGACACCGCACTCAGTACAGTGGATAAAGCCATTTCCCTTCCTGGCTGCCCTTCTAGACACCTAAGGCTCATATTCCTGCCTCTGTAACGGCCAGGTTTAAGTAGGGAGGATAGAGACTGCCTTCACTCTGCAGCTTCACTCTGCAGCTTCACTGTCTGCATCCTTCTAGAAAGAACAACTATGAGGTAAGTCTGACTAGGTCTAAGGTATCTATTTCCCGTATTTTCATTTGACATTGAAATAAGGCACACAGCTTTAAAAGTGAGGTGGTTACTGAAGTGTTCTGTACAATCTTTAGTGGACTGTTTAAATTGAGATCAGACAGTTTGCCAAAAAAAGCCACGTGACTTTGGTGCTGCTGGGCAGGAATCAGCAACTAGGTGGAAAGACCTTGCCCAGGGTTATACGTAAGGAAGACTAACACCACAATAGGCAAGGAGCTACTGGGAAAAGAAGGCAAAGAACCAGATAATGATGAAAAATAGAAAATGTTATGAAGATGTGTTTCCTAAATGTGTCTAGTTGCAAAATTGGTCAAATAATATACCATTATTGCTACTGGTTATGAAAACCATTTTAATGTATTTAATCTAACAACTGCTTATAACTAGTAATTCCAGCAAATGTTATTTTGGAGACGTTTGATTACATTGAAAACTCTTGAACTCCACAGATTTCCCTTGACCAATTTGAAATATGAATAAATTAGTGTGGGATTAACTTTGATTTCAGCCATCTCAAAATCAAGTAATTCACGTAAACTACGTATGTGGTCTCTCCCTGCAGTCCATGGAGAGAGTAGGCATGTGCAGGAGGCAGTTCATTCTACATATTTTACAAACTTGTTTCAATTTGGGGTTAACCCAAGCATTAGTTAAGTATATAAATACTTGCATTTTTATCCGTTGCAATCTGGTTAGCAACAAAATTTTATTGGGTGCTCAAGAGGCTGAGTCTTGTGTACTTAATAAACTCAGTTTATTTATTTATCTTAGCAATGTGTCAAGGTATAAAGCCTTCATGTCAGTAAACAAATAAGTTTTACTTAAGTTCACCTTTGACTTGGCTGACATTATGATGAAATGGTCTGTGACATGACAAAATGGTCTGTCTTGGTTTTTCAGAAGAAAATGAGGGGTATGTTAAAAAGCACATTTTATATCCAATTGTTTCTCTCAGAAGTATAGTTATATGTGAATAAATGAAAAAGCACATGGGGTTTCATCCTGTAATGAAGCAAGAACCTGGCATACACTGTCCAGGTTCTGTTAATCTCTCCTTGGGAGTGATAAAATTAGGGAGAGGACAGTGTTATGATTACACTAAAATATGGATCATCAGATCCTGTATCATCATCTACTCTTACCAAAGAAGTATGTAATCTTGGCCTTGTAGGTCCTGATCCTGAAATCAATTATGTATATGTCAAGTTCACTATGGGACAAATCTTGGTGATCTCAGCAGATAGTAGGTTTCTGGACATGCCAATTGTTCTAGCTTGCTTAACTTTAAACAGTACTTACAGATTACCCATCAGGCTATGTTCAGTAGTTGTTTGCAGTTAAAATGTCTCCATCCCTCTCCATATCACTTTCACATCAATAAAACAGAGAAAACTCCTTTTATCAGAATTGCTTACATGGACTGTAAGCGTTTTTTGGAAAGGGCCTTTCTTTTGCAGTAGGTGTACACCACAGTGGGAATGAGTGTAGGAACTATTATCATTGCAAAAATAATCAAAACAGATGGTGTACTGTGTGCAGATAATTTCTTTCTCTGTGCTAAAATTTCCTCTATATAAAATAAAAATAATGATCTTAATAATTTTCAAAGAACTGGATTTTAGATGAAAGTAATGCAAAATCTTATAGTAATAATAATTGATCATTGACATACTACAGTAACTTCTATATTATCCTTAAATAAAATGAACACTACATATCAACAGGGGACTGATGCGTGTTCTTTAAACTAGAAATATATCTATTCTTGGCCTTTCTCTTTACTTCCTGCCTCTGCTGGGAAGAGTGGCTAATTTTTTTTTTATCTCACTGAAGTGAAAGATATTCCGTGGCATAAGTAGAGTCACATTTGTCCCAGAATCATGTTTCTATTGACTGCTCTCATGCCATAAATAATTTAGTTTTGTGGGTTTCCACCCACTATAATGTAAATGGTTGTTTCTTCCATTGCCATTTTTTCTCCCATAAGAGCTTTCTAAAAACTATTTTGATTTATTCTTAAAAGGTTTCCCTGCTTATGTGCCTTTATGAGCCCCCTTTATTTTTTCAGAATGTACCATCTGCATTTAACTTAATGTGTGCCATTTGTTTCATATGCAAGTGTGAAAACAACCTTTTATTTACTCAAATGAAACAAATGAGGAAAAATATAATGGAATTCTGGATCTTCCAGCAATAAATAGTGGAAGTGAAATTTAAACATAAAATGCAGTTTGAATTTGCAGAAAATGAAACTAGATTAATATGTTCAGTACGAGAACTTGTGTATCCTACGAGGGCTCAAGAATGATTCTTGAATTTCCATCTGACTGTGTGAAAGATGAGGAAACACAACATGTCTGTTTGCAGGTTTTGCATACACTAAAAGGTTAAATCCAGATTTTTCACTTCACTTTCATGATTTCAGTGGAATTATCTTGTCACTGGTGTAAAAATAGGCTTACTGATGCTAAGTGACCAATTACTTTTCTGATCTTCAGAAATATGGAACACATATTTTTATATTTCCTTAAACTGATCAGACAATATCAGACCACCAAAGTAAGTAAGAGTGGTCAGCACCTAACAATACAGGGAAAATTTCACTCATGTAAAAGCAAGTACAAAGAAGCTGTCTCAGTGAGAAAATACTGTTCTTGCACTCAAAAGTAAGCATTTAAATCCTCTAACTGTTTGTCTTCCCATACATACATAATACAAAAGAACCACATGCATACAGCTAAAGACTTTTTTTTCTACTGTGATGTTACTTGTGTTTATTTATTGAAAAGCTCAACAAAGGAAATGTTTCTATCTGTATTTTTTATAAATCCAGATTTTTAAAAGATTATTTTAATGCAAAAGATGTCCATCTCTAAGATCTGGTCTCTATCATGTTCTCACATGTCTAAACTGAGGCCTCTGAAAACAAAGATTAAAAAAAAACTTTTAAACTGTTGTGGTCTGGAATGGATTAGTGAATAAACTACCTACCTTATAAGGCAGATTGTCTAAACCAGACTTTCCTTCCTCCCCAGAGAGCTACCAGAGTGCTTTCTATATGTTCTACTTCATCACCTTTCAAAATGACAGCAGCTTTCACTGGAAGTCATTCTTTGACTTCTGTACAGGCCTTCTACCCGCTCCAGCATTATCAGAGGCCTTTTTTCTGAATCAGCTGGACACAGCACAGTTGCACCAAGGCATCTCACTGGCTTATATCCTGACAAAGTTAACACGTCATTTATATGGTCAAAAATAGATTCCTAGCCTTGCCAAGATCAGTAGGATAGACACTGACCATGGTTAAACTTTAGGAAAATTACATTTGTTTGGGTTTGAAGTATGTGTGTCTTTGTTTTTAATTCAATTGTCTTCTAGATAATGACTCCAAAGAGTCATTGTCCAATAGATAATATTGGTATTTATCTAGGTTAACAATATCTGTTTCTTCACAACTTCATTCTGTTTCCCCAAACTGAAGGCTACAACTATAAAAAGCACATATACATATGTGTATGTGTGTGTGGGAATATATATATGTATTTATTTTTTTATATATGTGATATTTCTAGTGAATGGTGATTTATTTTTATCATTAGTATTGTAGTTCCCATTACTGCTTCATCTGTCTAGGTCAGTAATGTTTTCAAACATATAGGAATTTCAAACATACATGAAATGTATAAGAATTTTAAATATGAAGGAAACATCTACAGTAAGCTTACTGTAAAAAAGAGCCAGTCTTTACATCATGCCCATAATGTTTTACTGGAAAGTGTTATAAAAGAATGTTATATAACAATTTCAGTCAACCTTTACAGATTGTTGGATTAATTGGTATAGAGACAGCCTTCTTTTTATTTTCTTTAATATTTTATGCAGCAATACTCATTAACAAAAACTAGTAGAAATATTTTAATTTTAACTCTGTCTTCACAATGCCTCTTTAAAAAATTGAGAAAATATCTTTACCAATATCTTTACTTTATCTCAGCAAAATTATTTCTTCATGGTATTTGTCTATTAGAAATTGTCTGATGTCACAAGGAAAAAAAGAGAGAACAGAGTTGTCTCACAACTGTTAAAAAAATAAAACTAAATATCTCTCTAATAGGTTTCAATGTGTTTCAGGATTATTTATGAGGTTTCTAACACTTTTTTTTAAATTTAAATGAGCTGTAATAAATATGAATGTGACAATGCAAATGAAAAATTCTGGCCACATTGGAGTCAAAGACCATAAAAGCAGCTTTTCTTATGCTTTTTAAGGGTTTCTTCCTTTTGGGACAGGCCAGTGCAGAAATCCCCAATCTATGTGAAGGTTTTGCTTTTGTTCATTTGGAACTTTGACCAAAAGTTTCTCATTGATTCTTAATAAAACACAATGAATGTTTTGGATTTCTCTCAGGAATACAGGGATTGGTCCTATCCTTAGGACATATTCTTATCTGTTGTAGATTTATGGGTATAGAAAGATCATTGCACAAATGCAAATGCATTCCTTAAAATAGCTTAGTTTTGCAGTTTATAATAACAGGACTTTTAATCTACATAGAAAACTGTAAAGGAACCAAGTGCTGTGACACTCCCATCTTTCTGCCACATGTTGTTGACACACTACTCATAAATATTAGGATGTATTATTGCTAAAGCTGTAAAACATCTGCTTGCTGTCTGTCTCGGTAGATGCCAAACTGGGAAGCTCTAAACATTCTTCCTTTTTGCTTGACATAGCCAGTGTTGCTACAAATAAGACTGTCATCACCATGGGTTCATTTACTATGGTCTTAGGCTACGATGGGAAACAAATAATGCAATGCACAAATTATGGCTGTCAAAGGCTCTTTCTTTTATATGAAATTATTCAGATATGGAAATCATGAGGTGTGGACATGCAGATAGAATGTTGTGGAATTAGGGAAATGCCCTGTACTGTACTAGGATATGGACAAAGATAAGGGGAACTTTTTTTGTCTTTACTTACCATTTAAATATAAAGCAATATTTTGGCTTCAAGAATGGCATCTTCTCTTACGTTGACAATATGCAACATTTTCAACAGACTGTAAGATGTCAGACTGGGATGTGGCCACACCTAGCACCCATTCTATCACAGACTGTGGCCAGGGCCCACCTTGTTCCTATCCAAAGTGCATTGATATAACTTACAGTCTATCAGAAGAGTTAAATCTAAGACCAAAATGAGCATTTCAATAATTTCCATGAAAAAGTGGACAGAACTGATAAAACTCACATAGAACATTTTTTTATTTTGTTGAACAGTATTTTATGACCAAAACCAGCTCCATCAGGACATTTTTGACCACTTTTGCCTACCTAATTAGTATGATCTTCTGCATTACAAAGCTCAAAGACTTTAACATAAATATTCTTAAAAAAATCCATAGAAGTCTAGACCATAAAGCCATCATGTTTAACGTTAGAGTTCAAGTGATTGAAAAAAATCAGCTACAGGTCTGATAAGGTGTTAAAATAATTTATTGTCTTTGGCTTCAAAATCTCTACTTTGTTTCAGATTGAAACTTTCTGTCATCTGGTTCCAGTCCACTAAATCTTGTTATGCTTTCCTTACTAATTAATGAGCCTTTTAGAATGAGATATCATGTTCCCTTTTGCATTTGGGACCCCATGAAAAAGTTTTCTTTCCTTCCCATCTCTTCTTTTTTTATCCCTTTACCCAGATCCTTCTGGTTTTCACAGAACTAGATATGCAGATATTACAAAGTATATTTTCTTCAGTATATTTGTAAGTCCCACATTTATAACATTTCAGAAAAAGAGATTTGCTGCTTGGTTTCTTTTATTTAAAAAAAAAAAAAAAAAGTTTTATATTACTCTAGCTTGTACAGCAAATCCAGGGCCTGAATTTAATCTTTTCATTGTTATCATTTGTAACAGCTCATATTAAGGCTCTGTGATATCTAGTAGAAACAACTCCATCTGGATTTTATTACATTCTTCAGTTAGGTTAAATGACCTGAAATTATGCAGGCATTTTGCCACTGATCTATTATCCAGAAGTAAAAACAAAGGTGGGGGGAGAGTGCAAATAAATAAAACCTAAGACTGACTTGAACAGGAAGCAGTTTGTTGGCAAGTTTGTAACCACCAGTTGGTTTACGGGCATGAGAAACACCTCTTCTGGCATATACAGCAGAATTACTGAACAGAAAGTAGCAGAGGGATTAAATTAATTTCTTTATCTAATATTAATAAAATCTATCTGTTAAACTTCCACCACAGCATTAAAGCACTGACCTGAAAAAGTTCTTGTTCACCGTTGACAGATATTAGCTGTCCTTTATGTCTACAACTCCTCCATGCTTCTGGACATAGTCTGACATGCCTTTGATCTTTGTAAATTGTACAC
>VZTV01070073.1:0-17396 GCA_013400875.1 Anhinga rufa | reverse complement strand
TTTTGTTAGAAAAAGCAATATGAACTGTAACTCCAGAAAGAGGAGAATTAAGTTCTAAGCAACACTAAGTGACAGTAACAACTTCTTGCCCTAAGCAACAATCTAATGTTAGGAAATGTTTAGTGCTTCTTTTTCCTAAACATACCAAGAATATAAAATACTCTTATGTACAAAATGAATGAATAAACAAATTTCTTTTCATGACCTATGCAAGTGAAAATCACCTCATACAGACATTCATTTTGAGCCTATGAGCTCTGGATTTTTACAGTAGCAGGCCTCCATGATGAAACAGAGACATGAAGATTTAATGGTGCGTTATTGGGGTTGAAGAACTGTTATTTTCTCAGCCAAAAAATATACCACCATCATTACTCTTTTATTCCTATCTTTTGTATGGTTCTGGGGATACTGGAAATGTTGATAAGGCATCTGGTATATATGTTACTGAGGTCCACTGCATGTATCTATATCCATGGCCTCAACATACAGTAGCACCAGAGAACACAGGCAGTCTTTGCGTTATCAAAACTATTCTCAGCCTTCTGAAATAATTTACAGTAAATAGAAATATCCCTGAGCACAGGTTCCATTCTGTTTAATGTTACCTGTCACATATAAGTCAATGGTGTTCATCCTGTCCCCACTTGGCATGCATGCAGAGATAAGGAAACCACCAATGATAGGAAGAATTGATTTTTTTTCTCCCTCAAGAAAGACTGGTTCTGTTCTTCATATAAAACACATTAAGCAAATTGACTTTTGTACCAGATCAAGTCAGTAATCCATGGAAGGAACAGTGCTCAAAGACATCAATGAAATCATTGTGCTGTAGCCTGTGGATATTGTGCTGCCTCTTTTTCTGGTACCAATCCCCTGGGTTGAACTGGAACCTGTATGAGCTCTCTCCATTATCAGAAGCTGGAATCTAAGCTAAGGACTGTGATGCCTGGTTTATAAGCAGATGGACTCCTAAAAAAAAATTCTCATTTTTGATATTAATGAATTGAGTGACCTGGGAATAAATAATGGGACCTTCCAGTTCTGCCAACAGATGTAACAGCACGAGATATGGAGGGAGTAATAAAAATGACTGTCGCATTCTTCTAAGAACCAAAGCATATCCAATATGACCTCAATATTCCCAAAAGGTTCTAGCAGGAGATGGATTTTTATTTTAGTGACACTAGATCCAATTCTTTTCCTTACAGCTATGTTTGAGGAAATCATTTAGGGCCACATCCAAAAAACCAAACTGGGTTCCCAAAAAGCTAAAGTGAAACCAAATTGCCTAAGTCATGAAAACACTCCCATTGAACAAGAACACTTTAAATTTGCATACTCCTTCCTTTGGCATGAAGAGCTATGCCTTAACATATACCCAGAACAACACCATTCCTGGCATGGCAAAGTAGCTCACCACCCATCTTGTCAGGATCCTAGGAAATCCTAGATCCAGGAAAAAAGTCATCTCATCCTTCGTAAAAACCCTTAGAGAGTTTATCCAAGAAGCACTTTCAGAGCAAATCTAACACATCCACGAGCTCCTATTGACCCATAGCTACAAGCAAAACTTTATGCATGAATATGGCTCACTGATTTTACTAAGGTGTTTAATATACATGTATGAAGTGAAGTGTGAAGGTATATCAGAGATCAGATTTAGAACTGTCAAACACTTTTATAAACTTGCCAGTTACCAGCCTCTGGCTTACTTACTGCTCAAACACAGCTGAGTTATGCAGATGCAGGAAATTCAGTGCATCCTGGACACACTCGATTTACACTTCTCCACAAATTAACAGTGCCTGAGTACCAGGTCTGGTGCAGTGTCAGATCCCTGTTGTATGTACCTTGCCATTGATATGTTCACATATGATCCCTTCAATGTCCAGCACAAACTGGTCTCCCCAGACATGTATGATTCGGTTCACAGATGTACAGCAGGTCTCAAATGTTCTAGATCTATTAGAGCTATTGCACATACTCAATTTATTTATATATGCAAAGCAATTGTTAGCTGAGGGTAATCAAAGTTGACAGCAACCCTACCCAGGTAAAGGAGAGTCTAGAGCAGAAAGCACGAGCTGTGAAAGACAAGACGGAGGCTTGTAGTCCTGCAGACTCTCATGGTAGATAAGTGAGTCAGTCAAACAATCAACAGACTTACCCAAAGTAAAAATTATCAGTTGAAATTAAATTGCATTACAGCTCGACATCTGCATGTAAAAAGAGGTATTTCCTTGAAAGGAGAAGTAAGTATTATTTTGTTATTTTAAACATTATGGTCATAGCCAAAGCCAAGGCCCTGATCTGGGAGGAAGGGCACAGGCACTGACAGTGTGTTCCCCGAGGGGCTTACAGGCTAAGCAGGCAGGGCTGGGGACAGAAGAAAGGAAGAATTGTTATCCACATTAGACAAACAGAGCACAGCAATAGAGAGATTAAATGATTGGTTCAAGGTCACACAGGTTGTCCAGGGCAGAGCCCTGGAAATGAATCCAGATCTCAAGGTGCACCTTTCTGTCTGTTACCCAGACAGGTTTAATTCATGAAAACAAAAAAATTAATAATCAGCCACTTCCCAAGAAGACTCATGCAGGCTTTCAATCTAACACTCCCAAATGGCTTCTCAGTCTAGCAGCTAAAATTTCATTACATCTTTGAAAACATAACCGTAACTGTTTTGACTCATGCTATAATATGCATACTGCCAAAAGCAATCCCTAACGCTGTAATATTTTGCTCCGTTAGAGGTGCCATACTGCCAGCAAGCAGCGAGCTTACTGAATAAAACAGCAACCATTGAACAGTCTCTTCTCTGTGTCTGTGTGTCTTTTGGCCTAAATAAAATAAATACACAGCATTAAGGGCCTGATCCTAGTCCCACTTAAGTCAATGGCAAAATTCCCATTGACTCCAATGGAAGAAGAAGCCAGCCCTAAAAGAATTGGTGATTTTTTTTTCCTTAAATTACTGGCAGATTAATTCATATACAATTTGCAGCACCAAGATATAGGTCAAGAAACTGCGTATCCATACACAATTTTAAAATAATGAAGATGGAATCAATTTCATTACTGTACTGACACTGTACAAAGATGTTCATTGCAATAAATCCTATATTAAGATGTGAAAACAGGTATTCCTTAGGCAGTGCTAAAAGGAACAAGAAGGATTTCCACTATGGAAGGTGGATGATAAAGCATGTTCTAATATCTCATGATATATGTAATAAATCCTAACATAAGGGTTTAAGTTCTTCACATTTTACCACAGTTCATACACAAGAAAAAAAACAACACCATTGAAATAAACCATAGATGAATCATGGATAAAATGTTGTCCTTGAATATATATATCTGATTCCTATTGACATTAGAGTGTTCTGCCCTTGCATCCTTGCCCAAAATTTGGATCTCACTATTGCTTTGATTTTACTACTTTCTCTTAGGCAAGTAGTCTTTAAAGACGTTTTGTTTAGGAAGTTATATTTAGAGTTCATCTATTTAGATATTACTTGCTTCAGCTCCCAAGTCAAATCACACCTTCTTTCCCCTTGCTTTCTTTATCGCATTTTCTTCCATGATTCCTGGCAGAGATCATGAGCTCATCATAATTTTTCTTTCCATTTAGTTTATGATATTTATCTTGGGCTGTCAGCGCACTTGGTGCCACATAGAACTTGTAGATTGTGACTCCTTTCTTTGGCAAGACACTTGCAGTATCAGAATGCTGAAAATTTATCCCAATTTATCCCAACACTATTTAAGACTTTTTTAGCTGAAATAAATGTCAACAGAACACATTGCCACGGTGTGGACTCTGAACTCTCTTCTTTTCCTAGATAAGCTCAGATGGTAGCTACACTGACATGTGCTAAAAATATTAATCTCCTGTGTTGTTTAGTGACAAACATAGCTCTTTTGATAATATGAAAGCATAGAAGAACTGAATTTTGCAAACATGAAAGACAGGACAAAGTGCTCGTGTAAGCAGGCTCAAGTACCCTATTCCATCCTAAAAACAGAAAGAATTTTAGATCTAGTCAGAGCTAAGGGACAATGAACAACCCTCCAGCAGTTACCCCATCAGGGTGAGAGGAAGCAGAACATATAATACAACTCTGGGGAATAAAGTCCTGTAAGACATTGTCTTCCATGGAAGAGATAAAACTTGTGGCAAAGACCTGAGTGCTCAGAACGACAGCGTAAAATATTGGTTTGGTTCATAATTCAAAGCTGCAATTGTGCAACAACAAGAGCTGAAGGCATCGAGTCTGGGGTAGCAAAATATTTGAGTTCAACTGGTTGTCTCCTGCAGGAAATCAAAGTACTTCTGCACAGATGCTGAACATGAGTGGCTAATAAGTTAGGCTGTGTCTTTGTGGCTGTAGGCTGTTAGTCTCCATGATTTGCAGAGAAGGCTCTGTACCACTGCCTACCATATTTTTTTATTGTAAAATAGTTCCAAGATAACAAAGAGGAAAAAGTGAAACCAGGTATTTATGCCTGCAAGGACACAGGTTTGCTAAACAGAGAGGGTCAGTAAAATACATTTCTCCCTGAGAATCAGATGCAGCTAGAAGAACTTACTGTGTTCAGATTATTGAAACAAAGGCTAAGCCTGTGCAGATCCAGAAAATGTGTGCACTTCAATTTGCATGTAAGTTTTGGAAATTATTGTAGTTTGTAATTGCTGATAGGATGCTAGTGACTTCACACTATATTAAGTATTATGTGTTTGTGCCTTGAAACTGATATCAAAAAGAGTATCACCAACTATCTGCAGTTAACTCTGTTCTACTAAACACATGGTAAAATCTAGAATACACATCTGCTTTAAAAATTGTAGTTAGCTAAAGAATATATTCTTGTCAAAATCCAAATTATCATGACTTTACAATGCATTTTTTTAAACTCATATGTCAAAGGAGAATGCTGTCTTTGTGAGCTTCTGTTGTGGTACAGAAATTACAGCCGAATCTTTGTTCCTCCTATATCTCTGAAGAAGTCCACAGCCTTAAGAGTTCGGCTGCACCTGGAATAGCAGCATCTTCATGTCAAAGTCCAAGATAAACACACACTTAATGAACCTTCAGTCTCCCCAGGCTCAGTTCTCAGTCTCTGTCTTCCAGGGCAGACCTCAGCTGAAACAGCCAATTTGGACTCTCACCAGCAGGCTCTTGGTTAGAAATCAACTTGGCCACCTGCAAAAGGCCTGGTCACCCCTGGGGAGACTCTGGAAGGCCACACTCTTAAGTCAGCATTAGTAACCTTATCATTTCAGATAGGCTTAATATTTCCCTTCACACCAGACACCTAGCCATGTGCAGTGAGCTTGCTATATCTGAGTGTAAGCATGTGAGTGATTGCATATATCCATACATCCATCAGAAGAAGAATGAACCCTTACTTACTTCCTTCCTAACACAGTGAACATGTATTTCCCCTCAATCATTTTTAATTCAGAGAGAAACAAAACTCATTTCCCTGAACTTTGAAGAACTATAATGTTTCAGCAAGGTCAAAAGCTCTGCTTGAATATTCATGTGTCTAAAAAAAATTTTATAAACTCAGTCATGTCTGTATTCCAGAATGATTTCAGAAAATGCAGTTCAGGTAAATAATACCTGTGATGGGAAACTGGTCTATTTTTATCCAAGTCTGCTTTAGCTATATTTTTTACAAACTTGGGGTTCCTCCACTTGAGGGAGATTTCTGACCAGTCTCACCCTGTTCTCAGTAGATCAGTCCTTTCCCTTTTTTTCTTTTTTTTTTTAATAAGAGCAGTCCCATTAATTTCAGATAGGATTTAGTGTACTGTATTCTGAGCAGCAGGACTGCCTCACTGGAGCCCCTAACAAACACAAATGCAGCAAGCTGTTTCTGTGTTCAAACATACTGCAAGCTCTGGGCACAATGCTGTTTCCCCAGCCCAAAGCCTGCTGACTCTAACACAAAATGACTGTCCGTGCAAAACTTGTGAGCAATCCTGGAACAAGACCATCCCCATTAGAGAATAATGACCATTCTCCAATTTTCGTTAGAGAAATATGACCACACTTCCTAGCTGTGGCAAGCATGG
Source organism: Anhinga rufa (assembly GCA_013400875.1). NCBI lineage: Eukaryota > Metazoa > Chordata > Aves > Suliformes > Anhingidae > Anhinga > Anhinga rufa. The sequence continues at coordinate 11,309 of VZTV01070073.1, read as the reverse complement.
GCTTTCTCTTCTAGATTTTCCCTCTGGCCTCAGATATCTCAAGGTCTTAAAGCTGGCATGATATGAAAGCACCAAATGGGACTGGAGACCCTCTCCATCTCTCAATCCCAGACCCTGAGCTCCTATTCATTTTTATTAGACAGAGTGGTTGTTTCTTCATTTCTCTGCCCTGTCCTCATTTGAGCATACGTTCTGGGGGATGGTGATGTAGAAATCCGTCGTGTTGGCAGCTGAACATGCTCAGGTTAGGCAAGGCAGTATTGCTTACAGCATGCATTCTACTGGACCATCAAGTGCCCAAGAAAATTTTTTAAGAAGTACTGTGGAGCCAGAGTAGGTGGATGGGGTTCCTAAAGATTGCTCTGATACAGTTAAGCACTTTTGTTCTTCCTAACATATACAAGTACCTTTTTGTATTTGGACTGTGAACTGCTGGAGTCCTCAGAAGCAAATACTTAATAATAACCCCTTGACCTCCACACACACACACACAAAAAGTCTGGGGAAAGTTTAACAGTGTATGGAAGTAGGTTATTATAAAAGTATTACTTATATATTAAAGCTGAAGGGTTTTTTATTTTTCCAAAGACATCAGATGTCTTTAAAAAGTTAAGCAAGTTTTGGTTTTTGGTTAGTTAAACACAAACTGAGGCAGGAATGGGTCACAGGTGACATAGCCACCAGGGGCAAGACAGCAAACAGGACTTAGTAATGATATATGTGCCCCATCCTTGAGACCATAGTGCTTTGTGTTCACATGCAGCGATTTGTTTAAACCTTGAAGTGCTACAATATATGAAGGAAGAAAAAGGCATTGCTCACTTTTCTTTTCCTTTTATTTTGGATTTCTAACAAATAGTGTGAGTCAGCCCTGCCGAATGTTGTGTTAAATGTATAAAGAAGTACCTTAAAGTAATTTAATTTAATCAAGCCACATCCCTTACAGGCTAAATCCCAATTCTTTTCAAAATATGAGTAAGAGGAATAAGAACTTTTCCAGCCTTTTTATGCTGTCCTCAAAGGGGTTAAAGAAGCCTAATACAAAGGAGTTAAGCAATGCCTGAAACGGGATAATAAATGTGACACTCTCCGACTATCAGTAGCAAATATTTGAGCTTATCAAATAACGGAGGAAGTAGTTTAGTTACAAATAAACCAATCTCTCATAAAACAAGTCTTCACACAAGGTAATTTCATTGAACTGGAGACAGCTAAAGGCCACTGGCGGGCAGGACTCCCGCTCTGTGTGCACTCCCTAACGGCCCCGCGTGATTAATGGGGCAGCCGGCAGGGAGGCCGAGCCCGGACGCATCGAGGGACGAGGGAGCCGGGCTTCATATCAGCCGAGCGGCAATAAATAAAGCATCGCAGAGCTGGTGCAAGGAAGTGACTCATCCTCCTGGAACACAGCGGGATTTGTGCTCTCCCCCGGCTGCCCCCCTCCCCCTCATCCCCTTTTTCCTCTGCTGCAGAGACCAGCGTGTCCCAGAGACTATAGTAGATGTCACCGCTTGGCACTGGCTGTGCAAAGAGAGGACAAATATGTGGGTGTGATGTGGATCTGGGATGATAGCCTTAAAGCCGCAGCGCTCACTCTTGAGGGAGCATCTGGGCTACGGCAAGCTTAGCAAAACACGTTTCAAAGGCCGGCTTCTACATGGGAGATATTTGGATGTTCCTTCTTTTCGCAGCATCTAAACAATGCACAGGGTGAATAGAGCAACTGTGGTAAACAGGAACAGAGTTTCCTTCCAAAAGTTACGTAAAAATGCAAGCAATTAAGACATGGAGGAACCAAAGCAAATGGAGGTGGAACTGAAGCAGAAGGAGTTGCAACACGCCCACAGCTAGGCTGGGAGCTAAGGTGCGGTTTCACCAGCGGGTTAACACCAATTGAACTGTGTGGTGCTGCCAGCAGGGCTGAGCCACGCTTCCCTCTCTCCATGAGCTCCCACCCCCTCCCCAGCACCTCCTTCTCAAGGGACATGACCCCACTTCTGCACAGCCATCAGTGGAAGCACAAGGCTATTTGGGGAAGAAGGGCAGGATTATTCTTCTGATGGCAGTGTACCTGTAGTGTCATTTCTAGGTTGGACTCAAGTTTTCTCAATTATAAGAGCATGGGACCTCACCGTAAGAGTGCAGGAAAACCATTCACACGTCAAATAAATTAATTTTCTGCCTCTGACTAAACAGCAAGAGGTCCTGATTGGTATCAATAATGAAATTTAGTTTTCTTCCTTTTGCTTTTCAGGCCTAACATGTCTCTTATTTCCTACATCATTCATAGTACACTAATTATGCACACATTTTTTTAAACTCCACATGCTTCTATGTAAACTTCTGAAAAACATTTGCAAAAGGTAGCAGAGACTGATAGTCTTATTTCAGAATGCAATGAAAACTTAAAAAACATTATAATATAGAAAATCAGACATGCTGGTATTTGAGACTGTAATATGCTGTTATTCATTTGTATGTACATTACATCAGTGAAACTCTTTCTATATTTATGAATATGGATAGGTATATATGTAGACACATAAGTGAAAATAAGTATAAAAGCAGATTCAAAACAGATCATGTAACTGCTGTAGTTTTTGAAGTCAACCTTGTCCCCAGCACTGCCATCTCTGGCGTTGCTATTAATTATAACACTGTGTGGGAAAGTCCGTTAGCAGCAAGATGTTCAGTCCTGAATTTGGGTTTATCTCTGATAGCTAAAAGTCAAACAATATACAAACATTTCTGGAAGTAAATGTAAGTGCATCACCTGACACAGCATGAAATCACCTGGTCAGCCTTTGTTTTCTCTACTTTTGCTGTCTCTAGGGCAAAACAGACTTTAGTGCCTTTTAAAATAGTTTTGAATCATACTGATGATTGACTTCAGTGAGCTCATTAGTGTAAACTCTGACTTCTAGGGGCAAAAGTAGTATGCTTTCAGAGGCTGTGGTTAAAAAAATACTTTGTCAGTGCTCTCTTAGCTGCCAGGACCATGGTGGTGTCTGAAGGCTGCAGGTGTTGCTGCAGGTGGATTTTGCTGGGGCAGCTGAATTACTGGGCATCCCTGCCTGCCTGTCTCATCCCTGTACCCAAGGCTGCTGCTGTTGGCAGGAACTGCTCAATGGGGGACACAGTAACTCTTCAGGAGAATCATAGAATCATTAAGGTTGGAAAAGACCTCTAAAATCATCAAGTCCAACCATCAACAAAACACCACCATGTCCTGTAGTGCCACATCTACACGTTTTTCAAACACCTCCAGGCATGGTGACTCCACCACCTCTCTGAGCAGCCTGTTCCAGTGTCTGACTGCTCTTTCAGTAAAGAAATGTCACTTAATATCCAATCTAAACCTCCCCTGGTGCAACTTGAAACCATTTCCTTTCATTCTATCTTTTGTTCCTTGGGAAAAAGAGACCAAAATCTACCTCACTACAACCTCCTTTCAGGTTCCTCAGCCTCCTCTTCCCCAGACTAAACAATCCCAGTTTCCTCAACCTCTCCTCAGAAGACCTGCTCTCCAGGCCCTTCACCAGCTTCATTGCCCTTCGCTGGACATGCTCCAGCAACTCAATGTCCAACAACTCCAGCAACTCAATGTCCTTCTTGTAGTGAGGGGCCCAAAACTCAACACAGTGTTCGAGATGCAGCCTCTCCAGTGCTGAGTACAGGGGCACAATCACTTCCCTGGTCCTGCTGGCCACACCATTCCTGATACAAGCCAGGATGCTCTTGGCCTTCTTGGCCAACTGGGCACACTGCTGGCTCCTGTTCAGCCGGATGTAAACCAGCACCCCCAGGTCCTTCTCCACCAGGCAGCTTTCCAGATACTCTTCCCCAAGCCTGTAGCGTTGCATGGGGTTGTTGTGACCGAAATGCAAGACCCGGCACTTGGCCTTGTTAAACTGCATACAATTGGCCTCAGCCCATTGATCGAGCCTGTCCAGATCCCTCTGTAGAGCCTTCCTACCCTCAAGCAGATCAACACTCCCACCCAATTTGGTGTTGTCTGCAAACTTACTGAGGGTGCACTCGATCCCTCCATCCAGATCTGTGATAAAGGTATTAAACAAGACTGGCCCCAATACTGAGCCCTGGGGAACACCACTCGTGACTGAACGCCAACTGGATTTAGCTCTGTTCACGCAACTCTCTGGGCTTGGCCATCCAGCCAGTTTTTTAACCAACAAAGAGTAATCCGGTCTAAGCCATGAGCCGCCAGCTTCTCTAGGAGGATGCTGTGGGAGACAGTGTCAAAGGTTTTGCTAAAGTCCAGGTAGACAACATCCACAGCTTTTCCCTCGTCCACTAGGCGGGTCACCTGGTCATAGAAGGAGATCATCACATTAGAGGAGCACCAGCTAATGTGAAAATACCAGTCTATGAACTGAAGCAGTGGACGCCTATCCATCCCATTAAGTGATCATTGCTCCAGGGCCAAAAAATTAGGATGGTTGGAATGGATGTGCGATGAAGTAAGCGTTTTAGCTGTGGCAACTAAACCATCCTGCAATCTTAAAGCCTTATATTCAGGAGACCAAAAAGAAACTCTGATCTATCTTTTGCATAGACATGTCAATATCTTGGAACCTGAAACAGTCCATGGAGGGCAGTAGACTTGATAGCTGTTTAGGTAGTAACTGGTTTGAAGGTAGTAAACAGTAAGAGTTAAAAGTTTGGGTGTATAAATCAGATGTGATAAAAACATGGGAAAAGGAAGACAAATTCCTGCCACTCAACAGCCTGGTTAGGCCCAGATTCATCTACACAGATTAACTCCTTTGCCTCTTTAATTAAAAAAAAAAAAGATTTTCTATGTAAATGGAAGGATAAATTAGTCTATAGACTTACTGGCATTTCCCCTTCTCCCAATCCCCACACCATTAGCTGGCTTTGCTCCCAATTAAAGCTTACACTGTGTCAGTTACAGTTTTTCTAATCCTTCAGTAAAGAGGTGAAATATTTCTTAAAACTTCAGTCACAGCTTGACCTGACACACGTGAACCTAGGCTGCATACTTGCATGAACAAACTCCCTGCGTGCAGAGCAGGTGGGAATGAGAGGTGTTATAAAATGTAATGTGAACTGTGTCATTTTTGCTGGGGTTCAAGGGAATGGCCTATGACAGAAACAGCCCTAACTTGCATCGCAGGGATTGGGCCGGTATTACAATTCAGTGCAAAAAGTCTGGGAAAGCTGAAACAAAACCCTCCATCCTCTACCCAGCTGATTAGAGGAAAACTGCACAATATACAGAGATCGCATTGAAAGAAAACACACTTCCCCCCCCCCCGAATATTGCTGGTGAAGCAACGCTGCAGCGCAAGGGTTAACGGATCTCAGAAAGCCCTGCTGTACTTTAGCTAGGGGCGGAGACACCCCGCAGAATAGATGCCTGTGCTGCTTTGCCTGGGAAGCTTTTAGATTAGTGTGCTTCCAGCTGCATTTCCTTGAAACTGATTTAGTTTCAGCACATATCAGAGGCCTTTCATGGAGCTATTCCTATTCAAAATAAAGTACTTTAAGAAAAGCACTGCGATGGGGTTTAAAGTAATCCAAAAAGTATGGGTTGGCTTGGAATTTTTGTTAAAGCTAAAAAGGCCAGGATTCAGGACAGGAGGATAACAGAAATTATGCCTCCCTATACATACTAAGTCTTTTTTGACCTAAGGCATTTACCACAAAGAACAGGAGGCTTCACCACCTCTTGCAGGGTTTACAGTAAGGGAGGTACTTCCTTACTTCCCACTAAGACTTGTTTCATTACGAGATATCACTCAAAATTATGCTGAATTAACTCTCTCTGGGAATGCTGTCTCTCATGACAGCCATGGTCATTTCTTCGTGTTCTAAGTAAACTTCTGGAAACACTGTCCCATTTATTACCCCAGAACCAGCAGTTGTTTTCAAACATAACTGTTGTTTAAGTAATTATTTTCATTTTCTAGCACCAAACCAAAAGCACAGATGTAGCTGTTAAAAATCTAAAGTGTTCATGAACAGTGCTTATCCTGCAAATGATAGCCAGGCATATGTTCTTAGAGAATTATTTCTTTAAATGACAAGATTGCCAAGAGGCCAAGCAAGAACAATTAAGAAAAATACCATTGTTCTGGGCACAGAGAGTAGCAGAGGAGATATCTAGGCTGCAGAGCCCAGGAGCAGGCACTGGCCATGCCCTCACTCCCCAGTGGACCTCAGCCCAGGCACATGCTCCAGGCGAATGCTATGATTGCTGTAAGGAGCATCAGGTGTGGGCGTTGCAGGGACCTGAAGAGTGCCACAATGTGCCCTTGCTGTTAAGTATGGGCATAGCAAAAGATTTATTATCCAAAAGAGAGCTGTGATCTAAGTAAACAAGTTGGACAATGGGCTGGAGAGAAGCGATGGAATACATACTGAGCGGCGTGATGGTTTGCGTAAGTCTTCTCAGTTTAAGGATATTTAGTTGTTAGCTTGTTCATTTTTCTCTAAGAGGAAGTGTCGCTTTCTTAAACTATTGGGGTGGGGTTTTGTTAGGTGGTGTTTTACTAAGCTGAAAGACAAAGGAAAGAAGGGAAACAGCACAAGAGGAAGAAGACTGAAACAGAAGTGGAATGAATCCAAAGCAAAGAGAGAAAGCAGGAAAAGACTTCAGGAGGCTCCTGCACATCCCCAGCACCAATGCAGAGTATGTCAAGATGCCTAGAGTGTGGTTAAAAAGATCTAATAGCAGTTCAGGAGTTGTGAGAAGATAAGACGGAATGGTCTATTTTGATATCAGATCCTGGTTCTGTCCCATTACCTTTTATAAAAGTAGCAATAATGTCTTAAAAATTCAAACATGGATTTTTATTCTATAGATTTTGTTGAAACCACTCTATTGCAAAAGGTCATCATCAGATTGTGAGGTAAACTTGCAGATCAATTAGAATTTGCATGGCTAAAATGCTACCCCTTTATGGAAGAATTTCACCTACTCTTGTTCAAATCACGTACAGAAGGAACATACAGGCCAAGTGATATTTTTTGGGATCTGCGTGCACTTATTACTTTTCCAATCCCTATCCTAGAAAGCAAATCCATTCCTAAAACCTACAAGAACAAGACAGGTGCTTACCACAATATCAGATGTACTGAAACAAAGCAACACACGATCCTAATTCTTGGCAAAGGAAGAGCAGAATGGGGGGCACTGACATGGGTTTTCAAAGACAATTGAGGTCTGTCTTGTTCTGCTTGGGAATATTTGTTTGGTCCTGATTGTTCACTTCCTTTCCAGTTGCTTCAATATGAACAACTGCACTACTGGATGTTAAGACTGCTAATCAGGCTAGTAATATTTTACATGCGCTTAGCATACATGCAGATAGCTGAGAATTTGGTCTGTTTTCTGTTGCTCCCATGGCTCAATGCTGAGCCTTGTCTATACAAGGTTGTCTTGTTGGGTCCCCTCCCATACAGTACAGCTACCAGTTTTAAAAGAAACTGTGGTTTCCACTGATTCAGCTCTTCCTTATTCTATGTCACATTGTCTCTCTTCACCATTCCAGCTGTAAATGAACTCATGCACATAGCATCAACAGTTTTAGCATTTAGGTCCACTCAGCATCTGGTGTTAAACCTCATTTTGAGTCTACAGCTTTCAATCTCATTCTACATTAAAATCAGTTTGGAACTACATGTTTTGTGTGCCTTCAGCCAATTTTTTCCTTTTCTTTTCAGGCTGAGCACATGGAAAAAATATGTGAATGCTTCACCTGGCAGCCAGCTTGCAGATCCAGCACAAGGATCCACTGTGACTTCATTAGGACTTCAAAGGAAAATGCCACACACCTCTGTTGCACAAATGCTGCGGAGTAGTGAGAGGCAGCAGGGAAGAGGTTAAATACACACTAACATGGTCCAGGTTTATATATTGTACCTAAACTTGAAAGCAAGAAGGCTTAGAAGATGCAGGAGGAAGAAGAGAAAGGATGGATTTGGGAGGTTAAAGGAAAAATCACTTGTTTTGGGTCCAGGGCAAACATTTAGAAATCATTTCTTTTAAACCCCAAATGGCTAAGATTATATTATCTAGTTTAGAATAACCCCATAAGTATGCTCTTCCTCCAAGACAGACATTTCCTGGGGTGGGGGGGAATGCAGGAGGGAGGGAAGAAGGAGGGAGAATGGGGACATTCGATGTATTGCGGTATGTCTGGAATCCTCTTATCTGTAGCAAGACCGGGAACACCTGGACAACACTTGTCTTCCTCCCCCACCCACCTGTGCAAATTGCTAAGCACACCGCAGCTCAAAGCACTGCACCATATGCCAGTCATATCACAGAGATCCATTGTGACTTCTCTGAACATCAAAGAAAAGCCATTGCACATCTTTGCACAAATACTGAGGGGGGCAGTTGTGAAGGGGTTAAAAGATCAAGTTCTGCTATAAAGATAACAGGAACTGGAGAACATGCAGCAGATGTTCCATGTGGAGGCACTTAAGTTTACAGTCCCACCTGTGTCCATTTAATACCTTTAAAAGCAATCTCCTGCTCATTTGTGAGGGAAAAGAGAAAAATCGATGTTCCAATCTCAACATCTTCTCACAACATCCGCATCCCACATGAGGAAAGGGAGGAGGGCATGGGATGAGCAGACAAGACAAGGGGGCTGAAGCTGAGATTTAAGCATGTGAATATATGGAGATTTATGCAAGCACACATCCCATGTGAAAAATCAGACATACTTTTATGTCCAAGGCAGCTCATGCTCTGTGCTGGGGAGCAGCAGCCCAACCTTAATGCTAGTATTTAGAATGTCTTAAGAGCAGCATGAACAGTAATTAGTCATGTCATAGAGTTTCACATCCTTCTTTTTGTTTCCTTCCTTCCTGATCTTATTCCTATTTCCCTTCCAAACAAACCAACCGACTTCTATTACATATATTGAATGACTTCAAATGAAGTGGGGGAAAGGACTCAAAATTATCTTACAATTTTATGGAAATATGCAACCAGAGAGATAAAGACTGGAGCTGAGTATGATTCATCACATTATTAGACACCAGAGGGTCCACATGGGAGAGGCTTGGGAAAGTTTCAGTCAGAAAGGAGTAGGCAAAGACTGAACCTTCTTATATAGCAAAGTGAGACCATCACAGGGCACAAATCTACAAGGAAACAGACTTTAGTGTTCATGGAAGTGGTTTTCTTCCATGTACGTGTCCTTGGTTCAAATAAATCTAGGGCTAGCAGAAGAAAAACATCCGGTTACTAAGAACAGTGCATTTGTTTCAGTTCACACTACACTAAAGAGATGAAAGCATAGCTTGTAGGCCATATCCAGGGACACAGGATATAAAATCCTCCTTCCATTTTTTAGACTTGCTGGTTACATAGAAAAGCTTCCAAGCATGACTCCACATAGCTGATAGGAGCTACATATGCACATCCACCAGCGGCCTGAAACACTCCCGGGCTGATGAATCTCCCTGAACACATTTCTGTATCACTGCTAGTTGTTTTCAGCAAGCAGCGGGGAAGAGGCAGAAGTGCATCTCTCAAGGAACTGGAATTAGGAGTTGGCAGAAAGAGGGAAATATGGAGCTCGACAGCTGTGATCTTAAAAGGGAGCAAATTGTTCAGCTGAGTGATGCCGATCTCTCTTATGAACTTCCACTGACATCACTGGGATACTGTTGTGCTGGAAAGTATGCAATTTGTATATTTATACTGTGACCCACGAACCATAATTTAACATGGAATTCAACCCTCTGTGCAAAGTGACTTTGACACCCTGAGGCTACAGCAATTCAGAGAACAAAACAACTACTGTCTCCTCAGGCAGGCACGGTTCTTAAAAATATAACGTTACACAGAAAACAAAGGTAGAATAGTTTCATAACTATGTACAACACAACTTAGTGCCTTGTCTTATCCCAGATGTCTCCTCACTGCTGGCTATCTGCCATTTACATCAGTCTCCCATTTCAGGTCTTGGCACAACCCAAGTCACTTCTCCTTGTGACCTATCTGAAGGAGGAGTTAAAACCAAGCAGTAGCTGGAGGGTAACCATGAGATGCCTGCTTGCAAAGAAGGCTGCCTCTCTAACCAGCAGAGTGCTACACTAGCACTCCAGAAATATTTACTCTATTTCTAGTCTTGCTATGTGCTTGATGATGGACTGTGGGTGGATCACTTTGTGCTTTTATTCCTCAGTTTACTTATCTTCTGGTTTTTCCCCTCATGCAACCATCACTTAAAGAAAATACTTAGCATGTTTCATGTTTGAAAACTAGGATTTCAGCGTCATAGGAAGATGTTAGTACAGCAGCTGTTACTCAAGAGCTGAGGTTTCAGAAGCAGATAGCTGCTAGCAAACAAGAAAACCTCTGGCTTTATCTGCACAACTAGTTGCACATACACACAAATACATAGGACTGCATAGCGACAAGCTACCTTGTTTTCAAGTGCATCATTACTCTAACAACAGTTTGGCACAGTAGCTGCAATACATTATGAATATAGTTTCTTCATGGTTCATATCATAGAGAAACTGGCTACTACCCTCTCCCCCCAAGTCAGGTACCTTTTCTGGAAATACTTGCAGGTCTGAAAGGAAACACAGATCACAGTGAAGTATTTGCAGAGAGTGCAAAACTCACCAGCAAAGAACAGCTTCTGGTTCAACACTAGCAACAGCAGCTCTGACTGTGAAAGCACTGCTATGCCATAGGCAACATCCTCACCATAGAGCTGCTACCTGCGTAAGGGTTCAAGAGGTAGAACCACATGGGTTGACTTTTACATCCAGAAACATGGTGGAGCCAGGAAGACACAGTCATTTCTGATTTCAGATAAGCTGTCTCAAAAACTCACAACATGCTCCTTAAAAATGTGGCTGGGAAATACCGGGAAGTTTCATTTCTCTCTAGAAGACACTACTCTCTATGTCAACAGTCCTGCTAATTTGCAGTGATCCTCCCAGGTGATGACTGCCAATCACTGCAGTGATGAACTGCTGCTGCACACAACAACATAGCAATTTAGAGGTGGGTTTATTTTTTTCCCCATTACCTTGCTCCATGCTAGCTTGCCCTCTGCTATCAGCAAGCTTGCTGGCTGGGATGAGACCATCCAGATACCTTGCAGGCAGTTCTGGGGCCAGTACCATTGTTTATTGGGTACAGGAGACTTCTGCAGCTCCATGAAGACATGCTGTCTTTCCTTGCCACCTGACTGAGTCTCCTGTTCCCCCCCACTCTCACCTTCAGATTTAATAATTTCAGTCTCTTATTGTTTCTGTTATATAACTATAAAGCCCCTTTGTTTATT
>VZTV01070014.1:1853-11861 GCA_013400875.1 Anhinga rufa | reverse complement strand
GAGTCATGTGGGAGGGAAAAAAAAGCTTTCAAGATTGTATAATCCTTGGAGGAGTGTACCATCTGCTACTAAAAAGGATGCATTAGCATGTGTGTGTGCATTTCTACATGTCCATTACAGTGGCTGAGTGAAAAAGGTGAGGTGCCCAGCCTAAAGCAAACAGAAAGTGAGAGGTGCAGCAGGAACACAGAGGACCAAAAAGTGAGTGCCTGTGAGGGACAGAACAAGCTGGGAGATGGGTAGGGAACGGGAGAGATTCAACCAGCAGGAGGACAGGAAGGATGGAGGAGTTAATGGATGAAAACCACCAGTGCAATGAGGTGTGGTGGTCCACCTCAGAAAGCAGCTCACATCACGAATTGAGTTCCCATTGTAGCAGTCAAGTGTATCAGTGTTTAGCATTTTCTTTATAGCAGCCCCAAATCACATGGCTACCTTTGGACTCAAGTTCACTGTTTTTCACTGGTGCAATGCAAAAGGGCAACTAGAGCAGGCGTGAAGGAGGCCAGGCCCCCTTGCACTAGGGGATGGTTGGCATTGGCCTTGCCCCTTGCTACCCTGGCTTCTTTCGGCCTGTGCTTCCTGACTGCATCTGGTGTTTCTGTGGCTCCTCAGCAGCCTGGGGTGTGAAAAAAACTTCTTCTGAATATTTGGCTCCAAAGCAGGATGATCCCTGCTGGAAACAGTTAAGAGAATGGGAAGCTTTGGTTGGAAATGATTAAAAGGGAAAACCAGAAAAAAATGCAACAATAACCAAACACCTTTGGTATTTGTGAGTTTTGCCTGTAAAGCGCTTAATTCTTTTTTTCTGGTGTTCTCTATAAGTAGGAAGCAATAATAATAATACTTCTCATTGTTTAGAGAGCCAAATGCATGCAGAATTTGCTTTGATGCAGAAACAAAATGGTATTATGAGTGGTAGACCTAATAAGACCTATTTGTTGGTGGCTTACTGAAAGTGTAGAGGATTGGTAGCTTAAATAAGTGTCCCTTGAAAAGCCTAGCTTAGCTTTCCTGAGGTATTTTGTCAAAAAATATTAAAAACATCTTTCTACACTTAGAGACAGTGTGGTAAAGAGGAGAAGTAGTGTCAGAAGAAAGCCTCTGTAGCCCCATTGGCAAAGGCAGAGCAAGAACTCAATGGGTGAAGCTGAAGCCAAATGAAGGGAAATCTAACAATTAAGGAAGACCCCCAGAAGTGGTTGACTTCCAAAATAAATTATCAAAACAAGTTGTGGCTTCACCATCTCTTTTTGTCTTTTGTCAGGTTTGGATTGCATCATGTTTGAATCAGAATAGGTGTGAAACAAACAGAAGTAAGCTCAGCCCCGAAGAGAAGGAAGAAATGCTGATATAAGTGCTGGATGAGAACCTGCTGAAACCACCACATGGAGCACTGGAGTATACAGGACATTGGCAGATGCAGTAGGGAGCTGAAGAGCTTACCCCTCTCTAAGAAAGTATGGCAGGTGAAAACAAATAACTAGTCTGATAGAAACTCATGCCAGATAATCTAATAAAACAGAAATTCTTAATTTTTCCAGCACTTTGGGATCAAAACTGATTTTAAGCAATCATCTTGTTTCCCCTTTCTTTGCCCTTCCTGGGCTTTTGTTCCTCTGAAGCTTTGAAAATGATATTTTTTTTTTTTCATGTGTGGCTTTTGAAATTCGTCCTCTCTTTCTCCTTGTCCTGAGTTGACTATCTTTATCATTGAAGCCCTTGTCTTCAGGTACTACAGGCAAGAAACCTACGTGTGTATCTACACTCATGCTGTTTTCCAGTGCTCTGCTAGTGCTAAAGTGTCTTACATTAGAGTTTTTTTATAGTGTTAGACTATAGTAGAAGCGCATCTCTCAAGTAAGCCAATGGCTGCAGCTTCTGTTGACTTCAATTCAGCTGGGATGTACACAACACATTCGCAAATACCTACAATACATTTGAGATACCTGAGCAGAAGTTCTCTGGTGTGTGTTCCTTCATATGTACAGTCTTTAATGGCTAAATAGTAATCCTCATTGTTTAGATGATAAAATGAAGCATGCTGTGATGTCAAGCTACTGAAATTTTCCTGTGGGTCTTGAAATTTCTCCATTTGCTGCATCATTGATGTGGATGTAGATTTGTTTTTTACTTGTCCTTAGCATAGGAACAAATTTTAAATAAACTCAACTGAAGCATTTAAAAAGTGCAATCATATTGACAGCTTCCATCCCTCCACTAACTAATGCTGATTTTTGCTGCAATCCATGTATAACATGCATCATCCTTGAGTAAATGAACAAATACATATGGAATGGTGTCTGCTCAAAATTGATATAAGTAGAAAAAGAAACTCTGTACCCCAAGGACATCTTTATTTTTCTTTTAAAGTGGTAACTGCTCTGCTACCAATTTGGAAGATGGAGCTTTTCGGTTGACTTCTTTAGTCTTATCAAGAAAGAATTGTGAGAGAGATGTGAACCATACTTTTATGAGCATATGAAAGAACAGTTGTTAAATTCATGCCAAGATTAAATCATTGTGCATTAAGGATACCCTACAGCAGGATAGGAGTTTACCTCAGTGTTTTCATTTTTTTTAATTCCTTTCAAACTGCTTTGTTGTTTTTTTCACCTGTGTGTGTATGCTTGCACATTTATTCTATTTATTTTGAATCAAACCATTATGAATCACCAGTTCCAAGAATGTCTAGTAAATCTGATATCAGTGTGTTCCAAGGGAATTTTAGGGAAAAAAAATTACACTAGAAGACCTACAGTTTCAGCAAGGAATCTAAAGATGTGTGAGGGAGCTGATGAAGTAATTATTTTCATCTTGCTTATCAAAAGGCTTTTGCTCATGAGGCATGTAAGCAATATCAGCATACTAATGAATGCTAGCTTTATGGGCTTGATCCATAAAATGGAGTGGACAGATGTGTAGTAATTATGAAAATTAAACAAGTATTATAAAATTGAACCACGTAAAGTGGTTTAAAATCTGTGCATGGCCTTTTATATTTTTGATTACGCTAAACAAATTTAAAAGTGATTGAAGACATTTATAGGCTGCTACAAGTAAAATATCATGACATGAGTTCATGTCACCTTATTTACACATTCAGAAGTTACCTGATGAGAACAGTTTACATTTGCAACATTGGAAATTAAAGTACAATTAACCGATGGGCTCCATTTAGAGGTATCTGGGAAACAGTCACAGATCTGTAGTGTCCAGTAGATAATTGCCTTTTCTTGCAAGTCAAAAATGAGAATATGAAAGGTAAAACCCTAAAGAAAAAGTTAGCTTATAAGCAACATAGCTACATATACACTTTTTCAGAACTGATTGACTTTTCTAGCAGAGTAAGAGGGCTACAGTGTTCCTAATACCTGAAGCAGCATGTTTTGAGGTAGCTTGAGTATCTCCATATGAAACTGAAATGTAAATTGAGACATAGGAAGAGATACCACTTCCCATAAGAATCAAGATTCAGAAAGACAGAAGAGTGATCAATCTTACTAATTTTCATCATAGTGATGGCTCCTCCTTATTTGGAGTGTAAGTCTTGGAGTGTAAGCTAACAGAACAGTGGACTATGGAGAAAGAGTAGAGGAGTGTTGCTTTCTTTCTGAGCAGGGAATAACAATTTACAGAGATTTCAGAATGGGCACAGGCAGGGGCAAAGAGGTAATATGTGTGCAGTTAGGAGCATGTGGCTCTGGCAGGGACTGAGGGACTGATGAGGAGAAGAGGGAACACACAGTTAAACATGAGAGGTGACAGAAGGAGAAACATTGTGGGAATCGACAGGGACTCTTCTAAGCTTGCTGAAAATCTCAGAGATACTAAGCCACCTGGGTGAAACTGCGAGCTGTGGAGTGTCCCTCCAGTGACCCATAACTTTGTAACTTTACAGACAGCAGTCTCAGTATTCAAAATATATCCATACAGATTAAAAAAAAAAAGAAGAAAAGAAAAAAACCCCAAACATTAAGTTCCTGTTCCAGAGTACCATGTGTTCATTTACATTTATACCACCTGTAGCATGACATTTTCCAGAGCCACAGCTGACGTTCCTGTGTGATATTTCTTCTCTCCACCTCCTGTGCCTTTTCTCAAGGAAAGGAATGTGCTAGTTTCTAGTTATTATTGTTTATTGTGTTTAATTTATTTAAAAATATTATCAAATGACTTAAAAAATGTTCTCTTTTCAGTTAGGTTTAATATTTGAGTTCTGGAGCAAACCTAGAATTCTGAGGGTGAGATGTTGCTCTGGTATCTGGAGTTTGGACAATGTCCCAAAATCCAGTATCAGGAGAATTTCTGTCAGGCTGTGGTCTTTTTTTTTTGGAATCTATGGAATCTATGGCTCTGGGGACGAAAGACAGACTTTTTTTGTTTGTTTGTTTGAGAAGACTGAGCCTTGTGGGCAACTCAAAATGTCCATGTATTCTTTTATAATGGAAAGAGGAAGTAGAACCCTGTTTTAGCTAACCACAGAGGAGAAATAACTTGTTACATACCAGAAACGTAGTATTTCAGTCTCTGTCTTTCTTTTTTAGACCTCTATATTTTTTTCTCATCATTTAGGAAACAGAACAAGGTTTTGCAGTTCAAGCAACTCCCTTCCTGGCCTGTTGTTATAGGTGAGGATGCAACTGGACTGAGTTACAATTTCAAATACATTTTAATGTTGTTATTGCCTCCCTCCAACTGGTTGCTGTTGCCACTTATGCCATAGTCATACCACCTTCATGACCTAAGACTTGATCCCCCTAGCTAATACTTCTGACTCTTTTTTTTTTCACACGTTCTTTTAACCCATGTGTTTAGAAATGGGCCTTTGTGTACTGCNCTGAGAAGAGTCCAGTCCCATCCTCCTGACACACACCCTTCAGATATTTATAACTATTGATGAGATCCCCCCTCAGTCTTCTCTTCTCCAGGCTGAACAATCCCAGGTCTCTCAGCCTTTCCTCATCAGGGAGATGCTCCAGCCACTTGATCATCCTTGTGGCTCTCCGCTGGACTTGCTCAAGCAGCTCCCTGTCCTTCTTGAACTGGGGAGTCCAAAACTGGACACAGTACTCCAGATGTGGCCTCACCAGGGCAGAGTAGAGGGGCAGGATGACCTCCCTCGACCTGCTGGCCACACTCCTTTTAATGCAGCCCAGGACACCATTGGCCTTCTTGGCCACGAGGGCACAGTGCTGGCTCAGGGTCAGCTTGCTGTCCACCACCACTCCCAGGTCCTTCTCAGCAGAGCTGCTTTCCAGCAGGTCATCCCCCAACCTGTACTGGTGCCTGGGGTTGTTCCTCCCCAGGTGCAGGACCTTCCAGGTACAGTGCAGTATCTCTCCATTTCTGTGGGAATGTTAAGAAAAGGGCCACAGCACCTCTTGGGAACCCCTGGGATTCTTACCACCATCTCAGCAAATACCATCTAGTAGACTGGTAGACAGCTTAAGATGACCAGATTTGGTTAAGTAGTTGTAGAGGAGTCAGAAAATAACTTATGCATTGGACATGATTCCTTTCTACTGAACACTTCCAAAAATCATGAAGAATTGTTCATATTTTTTTTCTGGTTATATTACTTATTTATTAATTGTACTAGAGGAACACTTCTAGGCTGAAACCTTGAAGTACATATATTATAGCTGCCCTCTTTGCTGAAACCTCAGGGGTGTCCAGAACCTTAAAGTATTGCAGTGTGGATTTGCTAAGTTGAACCAAAGTTCAACAGTTGTCTCCATTTATCTGAGGTGGCCATACGTGAGCATTTACTATTGGCTCATATGAACTTGCAACAGAGGGACCATTCCTGGCCTGAGATACTGAACAGCATATGAGTAACACTATATAAAGAAGAAACTGAAAACTAGAAGAAACTACTGGATGGAACAGGAGGAAAGAATACGGTAATATTAGTACCTTCAACATCTTGGTAGCTTAATCCTTGTAGATTGCTTTTGTACTTATTTTGGTAGGAAATTTAAGGAAACATTTGATTAAGGACAAGGTGATACTTTGGGTATTTACAAGGAGCACCTCCCTTGTGCCTCACATCTTATTTTTGCAAACCCAGAAGTAATGTGTAGGTTTTGCTTGAATTTTAAGTTTCCTTTGGAAAGAGTGAAACAAAAAATGTCTATTTTAAGTAAAAAACAAAATTAAATTATTTTGTTTCTACATTAATCTGCATTTACTTCATATGTGATAGCACAACATACTGATTGTACTTTAAATATCGCCCCATTTTTTCAAAATTAGATGAGCTACTAACTTTAACTCTGTTTCCCATAACTTAGCACACTCTTTTGTCTTGTTGAATCAAAACATTGCATTGTGGAAATTCTTTAATCCTGATGCATAATGAGAAATACAGTTTTGGTAAGTTCAGCCAACAGAAGTAATGAAGAACATAAAAAACTTGAATGAGAAATCTCTCCAGAGAAGACAACAGCACAGGCAGTTGTTATTTAGTATTAAATTGACTAAGAATAAAGCACAGTAATATCTTCACATAGATTTTTTAAAAAGTTTCCTGTTTCACAGATTTAGTTATTTTTAATACTGTGTCTTTTATTCAGTACTGGGATTGCTCTGAAGGGGGCATGGGCTTCCTTTTGCACAGGCAAATATCTGGCTAATATACACTGGCATAACTAGCCTTATTATGCTCACTTCCAGTTCTCTAATATAAATGGTTTCTGAAAAGTGAAGATGAAGAAGGGTATGCATATGTCAATGTAGTTAAGGCTATCATTCTAAGTACTGTTAGAGTAGCTCAGAACTGGAGTCAGGAAAAAGCATTAATACAATGAAGATCCATATTCAGGTTAGATATCTGTATTTAAAAGAAGAAACAATAATAATAAAACCAATAATCCTATTAAATGTTTT
Source organism: Anhinga rufa (assembly GCA_013400875.1). Lineage (NCBI taxonomy): Eukaryota > Metazoa > Chordata > Aves > Suliformes > Anhingidae > Anhinga > Anhinga rufa. The sequence continues at coordinate 4,970 of VZTV01070014.1, read as the reverse complement.
GAAAGGAATTTTCCTCATGCATTTTGTTGCTCTCTAAGCTGCTATAATTCTTTTCTGTACTCTTACTTTTCAGTGTTATTTTTTCTCCAAACATTGCTGTTATAAAATATTTTAACTTTAGTCTTTTTTTTATATAATTTGCACTATGTTGTCATGTCTCTCCTATTTTCCTTTATCTCATCAGTCTGGGTTTCCATCAAACTACTTTAAGTAGATTTAATTAACCAACCCCTGACAACCCCTAAAGGCAGATGCCGATAAACCATGGTTTAAAGCTGCAATACTTGCTAAGGTTTCTTCAAATAAAGTCACTTGAAACCTGAGTTTTTATGCTATTAGTAGAGTGGATTCCTGGAAGAACAATATCTGTATTTTCCACAGACAATTCCACTTATAGATATCTGAGTGTTAATGGCAATAGTTGCGTTAACTAGGAAGGAAGGGAATGGGAAGGGGATTAGTTGTTCTTCTCACGTATGTGAAAGTATCTTCCAGAACATTGATTATAATATAGATGCGTTTAGTCTGTCAGGGACAGGAGTTTTAATCCTATCTAGTGAGGCCGTTCCTATGACTGCCCTTCAGCCAGCCCATGACAGTGGCTGAAAACTTTGGCACAGCAGGCAAAAGTAGCCTGCTGAATACTGTGCTCAGGGAGAAGGAATTGCCCAGTGGCATAAATCTACATCACTTTGACATGTCTCTTCAGACCTGGTGCTCACTGCCCTCTTGCAGCCCCTACTTGTCCTACAGATCCCCAGGACAGCAGCGTCTAGGTGTAGTGAGAGCAATCCTGAAGCTGCCTGCAATTCAGGCAAGCCCACCTCTGGGGCCCAAGCCACAGACACAGTTGCCTCACTTCACATCTTCTCTATCTGCCTATAGGAGATTGTACAACAACAGATGAATCCTTCTGATTCAAGTGGCAAATAAGTAAGAGACAAATAAGTAACATCCATCTATTGTCAGTTCGTAGTTGCTAAGCTTTGTTCGTGTTGAACAGTTTTCCTTTTACGTCAAAGAATCTATTCTATGTAGATATATATATATATAAAATTATTTTACTACTACACCTGCAGGTTTTTTAGATGTCTGCTGGATGCAGGTCCAATTTTTTTTTCATATCAGATATAGCCTCTGAAAGGAAAAGCTTTAGTTTTATCTTTTGTGCATGTTCTCTCTCTCTCTCTTTTTTCTTTCCTTTGATTTCCCCTTGTGCAAAAAGAACATAATTATAAATAAACATACTCTGTTTGCATTCTGCCTATGGAAAATACTGTTCACAGTTTTTGTTCAATCTCATCTATTCTGCCTACACAGTAAGTCCATGTCAGCCCATGTATGGAATTCATGGAAATCCAAATGTGATGTACTAATTCTATACTAATTCACAAAGATGAGTTACTACTGAAAACACAAAAGCCATAATTTTCAGGAACAGGAAACCTTTGGTAGATGTTTGTCTCCTCTGGACTGCTGGATCTTAATCAGCTAATCAATTGGATCATTTTCTTTCTCATACTGATTATACGGTGTTTTGGCTCTTGAGCTGAGATGGATGATGGCAGCCGTTCATTTAGATAATGTAGTAGCTTCCCAAAATACCTGATGCCTACAGAAGTTTCCTCCCCCAGCGTTATTCCTTCCGCTACTCTCATATTAATTTTTAGTACAACTGAATAGAAATGTGGCTCAGGTTCATGGTTCATGTTGTAAATGATTCTGCTTGTCAGGAGAGTGACCTTAAGAGGGAACTCGTAAGTGACAAGAGCTTGCCTTTACAATAAGCAATCTCTAGGCAATTATCACTTTATCACAATGATGAGGAAAATGCGTAGTTGGAAGAAAGGTAATTTGTTTTAATGTTATCTACCCCTGATGCCACTGAGTTTTAAAGTAATTATATTCAACCTTCTATTAGAAAAGAAAAATGGCAACTATAAGTATGGGGATTTTTTTCCAAGTTGCTTGATTTCTGTGAGCTGGGATGCCAAACCTTTGATTACATCCTTGCAACAACCCTGACAATAGAAGGTGTTTTTTCCCCAGTTTAATATAAGAAAACCAGTGGGAGGTCTTACTTTCAAAGGCATTTGATAAAGGAGCCCACTCATGGAGCTGAGAGGAAATCAATGAAACTTTTTCATTTCATGGGGCTCTATGATACTTAAGTCCCATGGTATAAATCATTGCTTTTATGTGATTTTTCTGACAGCGTTCTGTCTTCTGATTCACTCTGCCTTTTGTCTCATGCTCACATTTTTTTTTTCTTTTTTGGCAAGTTTGCTTGTAATTTTAGGCTGTGAAATCTAGGATATGGCAAAGCACTATGTTGGCAGACTAGAATGACATTTTTTTTGTAAGTAGAACCTGTCAGTGGCAGCTGAATAGCACTGTTCTCACTAAACAGGCTCAAGAAAGAAATCTTCCATGGTCCTAATACATATTCTCCCATGCCTCCCTTCAAACTTGAAAATGTGTGTTAAAAAAGAAATAATCCCTATTGCCCGTTTGAAATTCCTGGCCTAAGATAGAAATGAGCTATCATATTTATGTTTCTCTCCTCTCCCTGGGAGCAGTGCTAATAATTTTACTTGGAGGTTGCAAAACACAGATGAGCCAGTATGAGCATGAAGATTCCCATTCGCCTGTTGATGGATGCTGCAGTTTTTATGGGGCACGCTGCATACTCCAGTCAGTGGTGCAGGCTCAGCTCCAGGAGCTGCCCTTTTTGCTGATGTGGCAGTTCAAAGGCCGATTCAAGTCCTGACTGTGCTGTACAGGTGCATAATATGTCAGTTCTCTTACGCCTTCTCAGCACATGCTTACAAAAGGAGGGACCCAGATTGTGTGCTTGTCTTCCCTGATCAGGAAAGTATACTGGTTAATCATGAAAGGGTGAGGTTGGGACTTAATGCAGGTGACACACAACCAGATGCAGCTATGAATGATAAGCAAAAAAAAATATAAAAATCTAATACGTTTGCTTCTTCAGTTATTGGAATCTTATTTTCACACCCAAAGGCTGAACAGCTTTTTGCCAGAAGCTGCTCTGCTGTTTAAGATCAAGGCCTGCCTTGGCTCTTCTTCCCATTCTCTTAGATGTCCTGGCTCCAA
>VZTV01070007.1:19299-38995 GCA_013400875.1 Anhinga rufa | reverse complement strand
GAATTACATATTTCTAGGAAAAGATACAGTACAAAGTGTAACTTCTTTATGGGTTTACCCAGGGCTCTCCTCTCAAAATAGAGGAAATAAATCAAATTTAGTCTTATGTTAAAGACTATTTTTCTTTGTCTGAACCTGCTTAAATGCATATTAGCCACTTGTGGCAGTTATGAATTGCCTGTAAGAGACCTACCTTTTGGAAAAGTTAGCAAAACTGGCCTGACTGGATGATTAGCATCAGGCATTAGCTCACTATATCAGGTGTTCAGGCTTAGTCAGGCAACGTGGAAAGCCTGCATGCTGCATCTTTAAATGTAGTTGCTTTAGTAGAGAAGAAAACGTGACTAAGGGCCTTAGGAAAAATGCTCATAATTGGAGAATCGTCTCCCTTTTCTTCTTTAGGTCAAGCAGTACATATCATGTGCCCAACAGCTAACGTGAAAGCTGTGATACAATTTCTATATATACGTGATGATCTGCAGGAGCCTTACTTTTTGCAATATGGCAAACTAAATAATAAAATAAGTATTTCAGTGCTTCAGTGGTCCTTTCCTGGCAGGGAGTGCTACAAGTTTCCTTTGAAATATTCTACAGGTGCAGTGTTACTTTTAAACCTGGGTTAAAGAAGAAAAAGACTTTTTGCCACTATATCTTATAACTTTTATAGTAGCAGCTGGACCCTGATTCTTCTGTCCTGAGTACTTCATATTAATCATCCTTGTGAAATGTGGGTGTTTGGGCACCGCTTAAAAATTTAAAAAAATAGTTCAAATTTCCTCAAAAGACCAGAAGATGGAGAAATCCTTGGTATAGTGTTATTACAACAACACTATGAGGCTTCTTATTTCTTGATACCCTGCTAAATATTACTCTTAGCATTTGGCTGGACTAAGCCTAGAGCCTTAGGAGAAAAATCCTGAAAAACTTGTAACATCTTGGCTATTAAGTTTGGTAGCCAATATGTCTCTTTTAAGAGTTATCTCTTCTTGCTGAGATATGCACTTGTTGCCCTGATGGGGCTTCTTCTGTTTTGTGTTTTGCTTCTGTTGTCTTTTCCAATGTGATCCACTGTGACAGTGGGTACAAACTCAAAGAAAAACTTAAACTGACAGCGATGTCTTAGGTTGGCCCATCAGGGACAAGACATAAAGGTCTCATGGACAGAGTGCACCACTTCTCCCATCCAGTCCATTGAATTACCTGTGGTCTCAAAGGGCCTCAGAGAGCTCCGTCCACCCAATCTGACATCCCCAGGCTGTGTGCCAGCACATGGGGGACCCTCCTGATGGACATGCCTGGCCTCTATAAAACAGTGTTCCCAGAGGCACCTATCTTAACACAGAGAAGCCTTTGCATAGAAAAGTGTCTTTCTCCCCCGTTTCTTCATTCAGGCTTGCTTCTTTGTGTCACAGGTGAAAAGTTACTTGTGACAGGAAGATGAGACACGTAGGTAAGGGAAAGTCCTAGCAATTGAGCTGGGAAATTGAGGTCAAAAGGTAAATATTGCTTGCTGTGGTGTTTTCTGCCAGCTGCATGTTGTTCATGCCGCTGTGAACAGAGGTGCTGAGGCTCCCAGCAGCCAGCAGAGCTCAGAGAGCTCTAAATGCAGAAGGAAAACACATGCAACGCAAATGGCTGAAAGCAGTGTGCTGTGCAATGAAGCTCATTCACTCCCTGGGTCCTGATCTTGCTCCGGCACTGCACAGTGCCCAGTCTCTCCTGGACCGGGTGTGCTTCGCATTGAAGATGATGACACCTATCTTGAAAAACAGCAATAAGAAAAAGTCTTTGAATGTTCTGTAAGTGGTGGTAACAAAGTGGGGAAAGGTCTGTGCACAGCAGCCATTGAAGATGATGGTACCTATCTCAAAAAAACAGCAATAAGGAGAAAAAAAGCTCTGAGTGTTTTGCAAGTGGTGGTATTCCAGCTGACAACACAGCATTGTGCTGGAGCTGGAACTCAAAGCCTGGATCTTGCTGGGAAAATTATTTCTCCTTAGACCTGCTGGCATTTCTGTCCTCCTGGGGGTTTACTGTGCCATGGATTGTGGCCTTATGTGATGATTTATATGGCTGCAGCACCTGAGCTAGCCCCGGCTGATGTCTGTTGTGCCTCCTCTTTGTGTGGTCCTTCTATTCCTCAAGTTTTCACAGACCTCCAAAATCTTCCTTTAGCACTGATCATGAGGTAACTGGAAACAAGACGGAAAATGAGAGGTCCCAGCCAAAACTATTGAACTAGATAGTGTCACCTCAACAGCTGTGCCATGTATGCTGTAGAAAAAGGCTGAAAAAGAATGAGCAAGAGTGAAGCGGCATTGAGATGGAGTTGGGAAGGAGAATGAAAGGGCTATGGAGATCCTCATGTCTTTATACCCCTCTCTTGTGTCCAGACCTGAAATGGAGAGAAAGACAGGCCGAGTTTTCAAAAGTGTTTAGAGGATTTCTGTGCCCAGTTTTTACTTGCATTAATTGTAAACTGGCACCCAGGTCTCTTATGCAGCTTTGAATACTCCTGGGTAGATGAATGTCCCGAAGTGTCTACATGAGTCAACAGCTGAACTGGGAACAGAGCTCAGGGCCAGGCTGCGATGCACTGAGTTTGTCCCCAACAGCGTGAATCCTGCCAGACTGCCCTATGTGAGCACCAGGTACATGGGTCTGTGCAAATCCTGCTGCCAGGGACAGCAGGAGGGCAAAACTTTCTTATTCTGTGTTTTTTAAAGTGAACAACCATATTGCCCAAGGGCAAAGAGTAGGATGGAGGGGAGAACAGGCAGCATAGCCACCTCTCAAACAGGGAAATAGAGCTTAGAAGGAAAATCTCTCAGCAATGCTGCGGAATTACAGCCTGGCAGGCACTTCCATTCTGTAGTGGTGCCAAGGCTGGTAAAGGCATCACACAAAATGATAAGAATAACGAGCAGCAGCAGCAAACCCAGAGATAAGCCAAAGATCCTCACAACACAAAATGGAGTTTGGGGTGGGAAATGCATCTTTAGGAAACTCAAAAGTTAATAGCACAGTACTGGACCAGCTTCTTGAGGAAAATGACAGAATTCAGGACTTACACTGATTCATACACATTGAGGATCTCAGCACTTAAAGGCTTCAGTTTCTAAATTAGCATTGCACAGATGCACATGAAAAACCTGGCACAGTTAATATAGGTAGGTATTCCAGGCATTATTTTTAAGCAGAACCACCCCCCACACACACCCAAACAACACACACCCACTCCACAAGCCCCCTGAAAAAAATTGCCAAGGTACCTGCCAAAGTAAAATACAGTTGAATTGTTTTGCTTAAGTGTTCAAGCAACACATGTGTAATACATCACAGGAAAACACATTAGTTCTTGCCTCCTTCCCCAAAGAAAAAGACATTTATTTGTCAGTGCATTTTTAAGTCTAAAAGGCACATTAAAAAAAAACTCCGATACTGTAAGTTTCTGAAAACATTGCTCAGATTTAGCTTCCATGAGAGCCATCACTCCCAGTGGTGGTATTTAACCATTTTGCTTTGATTATTTTTGCAGTCTGTCTATTTTAGCGTAGCAAAAGAACAAAGGGCCAACTCTTCAGGTCCATCCAAGTGCAAATCACATGAGCTAATGGGACTTTGTCAGAAGAGAGGGTCTATCTGAAGTCTCTAGGGATACACTGCTAGCGATGGAGCACAGTCCTGCCTGCTTTTCTTGTAAGAGAGATAAAAGCAAGTTGTTCTCTCTCTTTTGCTCTTTCTCTTTCCCTCTGTCATCAAGGACAGCGAAGGCTACAGAGAGCCCTCTGTGCTGCTCAGCCCTCCCAGTGCCAGCAGCTCAGGGAGCAGCAGGCATGATGTTTCCACTGAACACATGTGCAGGGGCTATACGCGCCCACAGACATTTGGCAGCACGTGCTGCTGGGCATTCAGAAAAGCAGTGGCTCATCACCCCCCAGATTAGGGCCATAGGATTGACAGGTCTGCTTAGCCGTAGTGGGGGAGACTGGTCTCACCTCAGCCTTCATGCAGTCTGTTGGAGGGGAGCTAGGGAAACATCTTTTTTTAAAATACCGACTTCTTTTGAGGCACTCCACAGCACTGAAATCCCAAATCTCTAGGTGGTGCCTGTAAGGAAAATATGTTCTTGGTGCACTGCAAAGATATCCTGGGTAAGGAAAACAGGGAGTCAGAGCTGACCAGAGACTTGTCTACCCTGAGCCAGTCCCCACCTCTCCAGGAAGGTCTTGCAGATCCCTGTTCCTGATACAGGCTCAGAGCAGCACAGGGAGGTAGGAGTCCCATACACCATACCGTGGCGTGGGTTGGAGGATGGATCTCATGCCACCTACACATTGTATGGTGTGCAATAAATAAGTGGGTGGATTGAATGTCATAGATACATACCACTCCTAAACTCTTATCTGTCTGCACTGGTATCTGTGCCAGCTGCTTCTCCACCTACCTAGAGGCCTTTTGGTTATGGAAACCCACAACTCACAATGATATTTTACTTCTGTAGAGATATACTGTTTACACCCACCTTTCAGTAGATAACAGATGCTTTTTCTTGGTACCAAACAGTGACCTGCTCTCTCAGGTAGGGAGCAGTCTTCTTTTGTGTGATTTACTGAGAACTGGAAGTTGAATTAGCAAACGCAAAGAATACCTTGCTTGTTTTTTGAGTTTGATAGGATTTACCGGCACTGCACTGAAAATGGCAACCAGTCACTCCTACTCTCATTTACCATCTCTGGGAGCTTGCAGGGTTCACCAACATGTAGGCCCAGGTCCAGATATTGGCCTTGTGGTAGTACCATGCACTTGGCTGCATGGCATTCCTTATCGCCCTTTTTGCTAAATTCCTGTTGGAAATCTTACAGAGAGAAACAGGCCTTGATATTCTCTATACAGTCTGCTTCTCTTTCCCAGTGATTTGCAGACAGGTACTTGCCAAGTGTCTACTGACTCATTTATTTGGGAAAAAAACCCAACACAACAATACAATCTGCAAAACCACACTTTTCCTACTCCCATGTAAGAAACATTTTTAACAGCCACTCAGACCCTGTGTAGAACAGCTATTAGCAACCTGCTTCTCTGTTCTTCCCTAAAGAGTGATAAATACAATTCCAGGGGCCCAATTTCCATTGCCTTTTCCTTCTGGTAACCACTTATTCCTTGCAAAGTGGATGTGACACACTAGCCTAGGTCCAGAGATCCAGCTTACTGAGCAGAGCTTGAGTGGGTAGGCACAGACCAGGCTGGTGGAGACGCCGAGACTCTGTGTCTAGCTGGTGGCTGGAGACTAAAGCTCAAGTATGTTAAGCTGCTTTGCTGCTCTGTGGTCCTGGACTAGTAATCCATTTACTCAGTGTAAAGCTATTTTAGATGGGCTTTTTTGGCAGCTTGTGAATATTATGGTCATTTAATCTGACCTCCTGTATAGCAGAAGCCTAACAATTCTACTCTGTGAATTCTCCATCGTTTGAAGACTTAAAGAAAATTTGCTTAAATCTCCCAACCATCTGTTGCAGTACTCAATTATATTGACAATTGAGATTTGCTCATTTCTAATTTAAAGCTTTCATACTTGTGTCTCCCCAGCCCTGGATTTTGTTATGCCTTTTCTTAGATTAGATAAAGAGAAATGCAGCTGAAGTCATATAACTCCATTCCCTTTCCACCTGTCACATTATCTGCCCTTGGGGCTGGGGCCAAAGGACTCTATAAAGACTCTACAGCACCAGAGTAGTCTTTTCCTTTTTCAGACTAAAGCACATTAAGAACTGCTCTGGAAATCTAGAGACTAATAAAGCAGCTTTAAAAGGCTGGAGCATCTGGCCTTCTACATATTTTCCTTTAGCACTTCCACCAACTGTTGTTTGCTCATATCTACTGGATTCTGTTTATATAGATTTTGCCCAATCTGCTTTTTCTGGTAATGTTCATATTTTTGTATGTTTATGTGGCAAAATTAAAGAAAAAAAAAAAAAAGAAAAAGAATATGACCTGAAATATTGATGTGGTCTAGAATGACTTAAACTGAAATGATCCTCATCCATGCTGGAAGCTCAAAGCACAGCAATACAAAAACTGAAATTGCGTCAAAAAGAAAGTAAGACTTGCTGGGCTCGTTATGCTAGTCAGACTCTTTGGAAAGTCATGCATAAAACAATTAGTACTAACCTCCTATGCGAATAGTGCAATTTAAAATTAATTCATTTGCACAGCATATGTGTAGCTAGTCAGACACCAGATAACAATTGTTATAATATTTCTTAGATGATTGTCTGATGTTGCCATCATATTTATTCCCATGGTCATTGTACAATGTATCTCCAAACGCCACATGTGACTGCTGAGATGTGCAGTGGGCTCAGGATCAGATGCTGGAAGCTGGGTCCCACAAACAGTAACTGGTTGCAAGAATGGTGCTGGCAGCAATGCTGCACTGGGTGCTCTGGAAGGGAGTAACTGCTGTGTTGCCTGACGATGTTTGTGTAATTGAGCCCAACTGATCAGCAGAACCTTTGCTAAGACATAGATTGCCTAGACTTTAATTGGAAAAGAAAAAGGGAAAAAGGAAAAAAAGATAAAAAACCTTACAAGCAAAGAGACCAAACTTTTGGCACTTACCTCTGAATGTAATGTCATTCTCTGTACTCCAGCAGTGCAGTAGTTTTAGGTGGACTGACTCCTCAGACGTGGGCTCTTGCAAGGCCAGATCCAAACCAAGGAGCCGCTAGAAACAAACCTATTTGCAAGTGTAAAGAGAAAAAGAGCTAGATTTTCTGTGTTTAGCACCTCTTGAGTCCGAAAAGCTCAGCAGCGCTCCAGAAAAAACATTTCTACTCCCATCTTTCTGAGCCCCTAGCTGAGGCACACAGCAGTTCAGGAGTCACCAAAAAGCCACAGCGTGTGAGTTGCAGAGCAGGAGTCAAGAGCCCCAATACTTTGCTCTATACAGAGGCTGTAAAGGAAGGAGGCACAAGATGCCTGGGATCGATGCCTGTCACTTATAGCTGTCAAGAAAGCATATTTCAGTTTCACTGATGGGAGAAGCTGACATCTCACAGAGTCAAATACATGGAGTATTTCCAGTGAAGGGCTGGTGTTTCCTCATGTCCTTGGGAAGCAAAATTTCCTGTAATTTCCCATTGAATTATCTCCTACAACTTGTCAGTCCAAATGCACACCTATGGTGCTCCTGATTTTCGTTAGGAAGCCAAAAATCTGGGGTTTGTTTTCTGAACAAAAATCCTCCAACTCCTCAAGTTCTCACCCCCATGCCACAATCTAATCAATACCTACCTCCATTTGAGCATCCCACCATCTCTCACACATGATGCTGAAAAGCCCTGGAACAATTAATTACTAGACATGGCTATTTTCTACTTAGGGAGCAAAAATTAACAATCTTGGCATTCAATTTTTAAATAATAAATAGAAAATATTTATTTTACAGCATTTTCAAGATCATTTTGACAAAAAGGCAGTTTTCATCAAGCATTTGACAGACCAAAAGAAAGAACTTTTACAGGAAGCTTCATAGCTCATACAATTACATACACAAGGTGAATTCTTGCTTTTTAAATATATTTATGTATGTGTATGTTTCCAGTTTTAACAATTACAAACTAAAAGCTAATATACTGAATTTCGAGAAAACTCCTACTCATGACATAATTACATTGCAGTAATAAAATCAGTGCTTAATATGTGCAAAACAGACAGATATGAAAACAATATAGTACCTTGCCACATTGCCACCTCCCCATCTACACAAATCTGTTATGTTTCTTTTTCTTATCTATCTCATCTCTTCAAAGAGAGTACTTCCTAGTACTAGCTCTGTGCTACTGACAACCTATGTTTTTGGAAACAGCACACCAAATCTTATACTAAGATTATAAGAAGATAAAATTCATTGCCAGTGTGGTGATCAGCAAAGAAAACATGGCATTTTTCTCATTGTTTTAATGAGTAATCAGCATTTAAAAAAAAAAAAAAAGAAACAAGAAGAAAAAATATCCCCCTAAGAGCCCCAAGCAGACAAAAATCAACCAACTGACCCTCAGGTGTCTTTAGTTCATTATAGAGACATCAATCTACTGACAAAGACATAACAGTGTCTTTGGGCAAAGTCATTTCGTGCTTTCCACATCAGGATGATGATAGCAGCTGGCCACTAGCCATATTGAAAGGAGGAAACATTATGAAAAAAGGATGAGGAAAAAAGGCTCTATCTGCTTTTGAGCACCAGTCAAACCTTCCAATACCATTACTATATAATTAGATCAAAACAATGAGTTTTGGATCTTCAGAGAAGAATTGATGACTAGCAGCAGGACTTCTTAAAATTCAAGTGAAAAGAAAGAAAAACTGTAGAATTATGCTGAATTCAGAAAAACCCTGATAGAATATTCACAAGAAGCAAGGTTAAAATCAGGTTTTGCAACTATGAAGAGATTCCTTGAAAAGATCTTTGGAAATAAAGTGTAGAACTGTGGGACAGATCCTCAGCTAAATTCAACAGCACAAAGTTCATAGCAGCTAAAATCCTGTCCTGTATATGTATAATATGCACAATTAGAAATAGGGTAATAATAAGTATAATTAAGTTCAAGCCACAGCAATTAGACCTGGACTTTGAACATGCCAGCCGTTAGGGAGCTTTGGATAGCCCCATCTCTAGGAAACACATGAAGGAGGAGGAACAAATGGCAGAACTACAGCTGCCTAAGAGTGACCTTTAAGATACAAGATTGTATATTAAATAGAAGAAGTGAAAGCGTGTGGAAAGAACACGCAGCTAAACATCCTAAAGAGACTAAAAGAACCATTTATAACAAACCCTGGGAATTTATGCACAAGTTAAGCACTGATGAAATTTCCTGTCTGGACATGATTTTATTTTAAATTATATGAAGCAACAAAAATAGTATAATTACTTTACCTGTCTCATCTTTATACTGGCATGTGCAAGATTTCTAAAACAGACTTTTTTCTTTTTGTGTTTTCTTTTTTCTGTTAACCACATTTGCTGCAAATGCAAAATAACAAGTTCTCAATGCACTGGTTATTAGTACCATATGCCTACTTCATAAAATATCTGCAAAATAAAGCACCCTATTATAAGGGTAACAACTGTCTCAGCTTGTATATGAAAAAAAATGTGTTAGCACAGCATACAAACCTTCAAGGTTCTATCGAATATTTGTAACAATGCGATATAAAACATGATTTAAACATAAAAATATTCATAGTATATACGACAATCTTCCAGTGGTAGTTATTGGACATTACGCTTCACACATACCGTACACACGCATACAGAAACACAAACGTACGCTCACTCCCTTGCTTCGAGACTGACTCTTTAACCCCCAGTATGGAATTGCCTTTCTTTCAGAGTAATAGTTGTTGCTCTAAGAATACAGCTATTTTCCAATGTATTTGATTCCAAAGAAACGCAAAGGAGTGATGTACTCGCATGGCAAATATGTTGCATTATGAAAAGTTAGTCAATAAATATTGTTCTGCTACAGGAAATGTTGTGTAACAGTTCAGCCACATGGTTTGCAATCTTATACAAAAGGGCAGTTTTTCTAAGTCCTTATCATATTACAAGTACTACAGCAAGGGCTTTCTTCAGAAACCTACTGAGTCTTAACTTGATCATATTTCTCGCTCTGTTCACAATCAGCGTTAAAAAAAGCCCAGATCCCCCAAAAAGCAGTCTAGTGTGAAGAACAAATTGTTCAGACAAAAGTCAGTAAGAGCCATGTGCTTTCACATTATCTCAGCTCCTCTCCCCAAAACACATTACACAGTTATACCACCTATAGAAACCAGGAAAAAAGTATTTATGCATGTATGCCTCATATACAAGTAGCTTCGTTCCTCCTCACCGCACTCCGCCCTTCCAGCTCCTGGGTGTGTTGCTTCTGTAGCAGACAGACAGCAGTCATGAGATGTGCTAATGACTCCTCCAGGTCACACTTCCCAGAGTCCTTTTCAAGCATTGCCAAGAGAGGGTGTGACTAAGTGTGAATATTTTTTTTTCTTCGTGTTTATTCAATTTTTTTGCTATAGAAGTTGTCTCTTGGGTTTGTGCTTTGTAATGGTTTCCTATCATTTTCTCAAAGTACCATATTTTTATTTTTAACAGCTACAGAATTTTGAGCCCTCAGAATGGATTTTTTTTCTTTTTCTTTCCTTGTATTTATTTCAGTGCAGGATGAAGTTTTTGCCCTGTCATATGTGACTTTGTTCTCTGCTTTCTCTCCCCCCAGCCCTGGGAGGCTTGTCTCCCCAGGACTTCCCAGTGGGCAGCTGCCAAGGTCCTTCTCATCTTGTCTCTTGCAGCGTCTACAGGGTGGACGAGCTTTGTTTATAATCCCTCAGGATGACAGAGGCATAGGTCACATCTGGGGGGGTGCAGAGCACTGACTCCGAGACGGGTGAGCTGGGCACGGAGCTGCCCGAAGCCACCGAATCCCGGAAAGGGGATGGGGGCGTCAGTGCCGGAGAGTCTTCCAGAGTCAGTTTGCTGGTCACTGGCTCCTCATCCTCCTCCTCTGGGTTCTTCTCGTAGACGTATCCCTGAATAAGCTTGAGCTTCTCACTCTCCACTTCCTCAGATGGGGGAGACAGGGTCTCCTCGCTGAAGGCAGCCACCTGGAGAGGCGGCAGGGGCAGCTGCTGCAACTGGGGGGACTGGTAGGGGGGCCGCACGCCATTCCCCGAGCCAGGAGTGGGGAGGACAGAGTTGAAGTCGGGGATGCCAGTAGCAAACTTGTTGACCACTCCTTGCAGCTGGTCCATGAGAGACCGTGGCTGCAGGGGCAGGGTCTTGGGTGGCTGCTCGGGCAAGAAGAGGTGGGTCTCTTCCACTGTGGCCTGCAGTGGGGGAGTCGTTGCCACCCGCCTGTGCACCACCATTGAAGGGCTGCTGGGCTGGTTGAAGCGAACGGGCTCTCTATCTTCTTCCTCCACCACATTGTGCAGAGTCTTACTGCTGATGTCAGTAAAGGTCAGGCTCTTGCTTTGGCCATGGTAGCTTTTAGTGAGGGGTTTGATCACCGCTGTCTGATTGCACCCTGTCTCCTGGCTCTTCACATGCACTGAGAGTCTGTGCCACATGTGTTCCCCCTTGGGAGCTTGTCTTCCACCTGGTTCAGACCATGACACAGACTTTCCATTAGAACTATGAATAAAATAAAGATGGGTTTATTTGTATTTACATTACGCAGACACAGGCAGTATAACAAACAAGCCTACAAAAATACTGATTTCTTTGTCTCATTAATAAACCTCCCCCCTCCAGTTCCTTGAGTCCTCCCAGAAAGACTACAGAAGGAGACAACAGTGTCTTTTAACAGCAGCAATTACTGCAATTTTCATCCAAAGGTAATTCCTTCCGGCTGGTTACCCACCCCACAGCCACCCTGGAAAGCTTAGCCTGTAGGAAGGGCTCTGGGAGAGCTGGTGGTGTTTTGAGGACTCTAGCTATGTCATTTTGCACCTAGGCTTGCTTACCCCACCTTTCAAGGGGAAGAAAAAAAGGGGAAGAAAGTCACAGGAAGAGCTTTAATTAAGCCGGATTTATAGCTTATAGGAAATATTTCCAAACTGTTGGAAGAAAAACAACCCACAGCGTTAGCCTTTAGCATGCTGGGTAGAGAAAGGAATTGTTACTAATCCCTCCTTTCCTTTTTATTTCCTGCCCCCCTGCTTTGCACTTAGGAACAGATCAGCCATTACAGAAATGAAGGACTCACAAGGCCTCCATCAGGTAGGAGGCAAACATGCTTCTTCCCGAGCGACTATTATTTACAAACCAGGATAAAATGCTGGGACTGAAAGCAGTTGGTTTGTGTGGGTGGAGGAACAGGCAGCTACATGATCATGGCGAGTTGAACCCTCCAGCATGTGGGTTGGATCCCATCAAAACGCTGGGGCGTTTGGCTGAGTAAGAACCTGAGGGTCAGGTCTGTTCCTAAGGAATTGTAGTGGGTTTTCTTGCAATTCCCCATACCTTTGCAGGAGCAGAACTCAAAGCAGAGTGATATCTCATTAGCAGCTGGTGGGACAGGGAGATGAGCAGTGCTTAAGAGAACCAAGCAATTGTTTAATTGCAGGTCAGGCAGTAGAAATCATTTACAAATTATAATATACATCACCTGGGTGGAAACCAGAGACGAGAGATAAATTCTGAGATGATTTATGTGAAGCAGCTTTATTTCAGGGTTTCATCCCTCAGGGGGCAGAAGTAAACAAAGGATTAAATTTCAGACCCTGTGTTTGCAGTGCAGGTGGGAGGCAATCTGGGTGGGAGGCTAGCACAGCAGTGTTGCCTCCTGCTACGGCACACACCAGGGGAGATTGCTTCCCTTGCATGCAGCCTGCAATGTTGTTCTGGGTATTTGCTTTTCCTTGCTCAGACTCCTGCACTTCTCTTTTTCAGGGAGTAAATAATTGCCAGTTGAATTTAAAAAAAAAAATATGTTGACTGACTTTGTAATAGCTGGAAGAAATTGGTACAACACAGGTAATGTGAATCTGGCACAATGGAAAAGAAATGTACATGACAATGTGGCACTTTTCTGCTGAGCAGTAAATATTCCTGGAGAAAAAAAGAACTTGAGATGGATCCAAGCTGGGAAGTTCATCTCTAACTCCAGACTCCAAACACTGGACCTGTAACTCACCACATCTGTGGGAACTGGCTCACAAGAACGGGCCAATCTAAAAAATTCATCACTCCCCAGAGCATGTACTTGGTAGGACCTGGAGCTGTTTGGATTTGGAGCTTTAACCTAGAGAGGAAAAAAAGCCAAGTTCCCAGCTGAAGAATGAAACCTCTATATTATAGTGATCAATGAAAAGATAAGAATGAAGGTTGGGAAGTATTCTTGTTTGATCAAAATGAGCTGTGGTATGACTTTTTTTGAAGTGCTATAGAGATAAGCAAATGAATGTAACTGTTGGGTGTGAAAGATTTTTAAAGTAGTATTTTAACATACCAAGATCTACAAACTCTTCACACAGAAACACATTTTGTCTGCTTTGACTTCAAAACAAGGAAAATAAGTCAAGCTCTCTCATACTGTATTTTGCTGATGCTATAGCTTACAAGTACTGTAAAGGGCTTTTCTGAAAAAAACCCGTGATGATTATCTGCTGTCTCTTATGCTAAGTCCACTTCTGCATCATTTACTTCTTCATATCTAGCTCTGGTGTGTCATCTCACTTTTGAATCCCTCTTCACACCATCTGTTTAGTCTCTATCTCATTTTGTTCCCAAGATTTTGTATTTTACATCAAAGGCAAGCACTGCTATTTTAAGGAACTCACTACCTCTGTCTTCAGATCTTCCTCCTATTCAGTTCATTTTCCTCCCCCTCACTCTCAAATTCTGTTCTTCTGACTTCTTTCATCTGTAGCACTCTCCATAATGTTCTTAATTGAGCCCAAGTCAACGTCCATACTTAAATCAAGCTGCGCTGGGACTGCAATACCCAAACGTGAATGAACCACTTAATCAGGATTTGTCTGTTACCAACTTGCTCTATGGGGAAAGCTGGTGCTGCTGAAGTGCCTTGCTCTGCTTGCCTGGCCTTACTGCTCTTGACTCCAATGGCCTTGTGACAAATAGCTTTAGAGCCACGGTGGTTATCCGTGGGGTCAATCAGGTGATTTCCTCAGGGAAATCTCTCTTTTCTGTTACTGTTCTCCTCAGTTTCTCCTTCCAGCTCTTTCCTCGCTGTGTCCATGCACTGTTAGCCTGTTAATGAGTCATGTTTGAGACAGAGTCACAAGACTGTCATAGAAATACCTGGGCTCTGTCTTGCTGGACAGCTGGTAGGGAGTCATGCCAAGACTGACATGTTCAGGCAGAATTAACAATTAACATGCAAGAAAACCACTTGTTATCCTGGAACAAAGACCAGCCATCCTGAATGACATTAATCAACATTTAGACAAAAAGTAAAGATTGGTCTGGAAAAGCTCAGACCTGAACTAGGTCTTGGTAAGATAGGAGTCAACTCACTTGAGCAAAGCAATGATGACAATCCTGACTGTGTGTGGGATGCATGGTCACCATTCACTAAGTGATTGACACCTTCTTTTTTGAAGGCAGCATCCATGGGAGAAGGTAGAGAGCAAAATAATCTGCATAGTATAATGGGAGAAGGGATGATTTTTCCACAGGAAGACAGGAGAGGGCAACAAGCCAGGTCACAGCTGGTGTACTAAAAACGTGGTGTTCAAATGCACAGTGATGAGGGCGGGACAAACTGGTGTTTTCTTGCTTTTGTCAGTAGGACCATTACCCATTTCATGACAATCATGTATTTATTTGCCTTTCCTAAATTCCTCTTTCCTTTATATAATTTCCCATAGGATTTAGACTTCACACTTACTGCCTAGAAGTGAACTTCTTGGAGTCTCAAAGCATCTTGAGGTTTGTAGTTGTGTATACCCCGTGTAACACTCCAAGTACTATTTCTTGAAGTCCTTTCATCTAGCCTAAATGTTCGGACAGGTTCTTGGATATCCTATCAATACATAAGATGGGCTTGCTTTTGCTTTATAGGCAACGATATACATTGAATGTAGCTGCTGCCTCTGTTTTCACCACAGCTTTGTGTAGGTTTTTCATATTTTGGGGGAACAGACGTAAGTATCTTTCTTGTGTGAACTTTTATTAGTTCCATGAGCAGATCTGTTGCTATTTTTGGTAGTTCAAAGTGTTGTTTTTAATACATGCATTGATCTTTACAACATACTCTCTGCATGACTCTGGAGCAGTCATTTTCAGATCCTTGCAGCTGATGATTCTAGACAGAAAACAAACTGGAAAACAACTTCAAACATTAACAGTTACTTGCAGAAAGTCTTTAAGAGAACTGATGTACCCAAATCTGATATTGTGGTCCAAAATAACCCTGCCAAGCCATTTCTCACTGGAGGACATGCCTACGTCTTGCTAGATCACTCACTGTTTAATGTTAATTATCTTCAGCTGCCCCAGATACCCTACTTGTGACTAGGACTGCTCCAGACTCAAGTCCAGTCACAGGCCAGGAGAGGTTATAGGAGAATTGATAGATGTTCACTTTCTTTCATCGTCAGACTGATGCTTTGGCCAAACCTACCTCCTTGTAGTCACTATATTAACCAAAACGCTACAACCAGTAGGAAGCACTGGGATAACCTAGTGGTCCCTTCAATGAAGCTAAAATTTTGGGATGAACACTAAACGCAGCCTATCAACTCTGTCAACAAAAACTAGGTCCAAACCAAACCCTGAACTATCTTATCAGCACCCAGATGAGGTTAGTGTTAGGTACTGCCCAGTCAGCTAATGATGCTCCCACCTTCACAGAGCGGGTCACCGTTACCGGCCACCTGGTAACTGTGCTCCAGAAAGCAGCAGGCACAGGGCTGTCCCTGCACACTTATACAGAGATGGCCAGCCTTCAGAGGCAGCAGGGAAGCAGAGCAAAGGAAAGGCCCCATTCAAAAGCTATGCATTGAACAAAACCTTTCTCATCCCAAACAACAATCTCCTAGGGAAGCCAGCAGGGGAATTTCTGCCCTGCCCACAGAAAGGGAGCTAGCCATCCACAAGCTTTCTCCAACCCTGCAATCACATCAGGGGTGGTTAGGAGCCTGAGGAAAGCTCTGTCCCGCTGTGGCCTCACCGTTCCCAGGATCCAAGCTAACAAGCTTATAATTTAAGGCTAGTACCTGCACTGCAGCACATTGCAGGTGCTTTGCTGGTACCCCCAAGATCTCTTCCATTATTGTCTTCATTTCAGTAAGGCCACTTGGGCATGAAATTTGATTGAGTGAACTGGTTTTAATCCAGGGTAATGATACCTCCCTGTGCTAAACAGGACCCTCCTCTTGGAGTTGCAGCAGTCAGCCCTGCCACTCACTAGCAGAGCAAGCCACTTTGGTTAGCATGTTCCTGCACGCCTGATTTTTGGAGCATTACTTCTAGGGATTCATCTCTTTTACTAACCCAGGTTTAACATCTCTGTGGCTCACCCAAGACTGAGAGAGCCGTCATCTACCACAGTCCCTATCTGGTGTATGCTCAGGTTTTTTGCCTGATAAACATCAGTTATTATCACCTAAAAGAAAAATAATCACAAACCAATTTCAGCCTTAGTCCATTTACACTGTAATCTCTATCTCAGTGATAAGAAGACCTTACAACAGTTCTCACAGTGTGACTCCAATGCTTTCTGTGGTGCTGTATAATTAGAGCAAAGTTCAGTCTCCCACTGGTGTTTCTAGAAATTGAAACTACTGAACTAACTTTTCCTTGTCGCTCCCCACTCTTTTTTTTTTTTAGAACAAAATTGCCTTGGGCAATGGACACAGTGCTCCATGTAAATTAGAGAGTTGCTTTAAATGTATGATGGAAACTGCTACGCAAAGTACAGGAAAACATAACACTGTCAGGCTGTCTCACAGGGGCAGAACCTGATAAGACTTAGGGTTGTTGTGGGTGAGCACAAGCCCAGAGCCACCATTCCAACCCTCCATCTTGCCACTGGCTTATGTCAACTGAATGTAACCTAGTTATTTCCTTCATTAGTTATTCTGGTGCAGAAGTTAAACATTACTTTGATCTGAGCTACACATAGGCTTTCTAATGTACATCGATTGATAACTGATATTTTGCTGATTTTGTTTTTCTTTTTTAAATGGAAGTGTTAATATTATACAGACTGTAACATGGATGCAGTAGCTATGTCTAGCCTGAATATGCTGTGATGTGATTTTGGTTCCCATCCACAGGGTCCCCAGGTTGGGGTCAGACACCCAGGGCAGGATCAGAGGATGCCAGCTCCATCCCCCTCCCTGCCCCCCCCAGCCTCTATGCCCTGGTCACCCAGGCAAGGAAAGCAGGAGCCAGGAGTGGGGACCGACACTTTACGCTTGTGCTACTGTGGAACTGGGTTGCTGCTAGGCTCATACCTGGTTCCAGGTCAGGGAAGTACTCCCAAATCCAGGAGCTGAGATATAGCCAAATATCCTGAAATAAATAGATTTATTCAATTTGGGACTTAACAATTATGTTTATGTACATAGGCACTTTTATACAACTGTAAATTTGGGGTGTGAGGGGCAAGAGAGATGCTCACTGCAGTGCTTCAGTGTAGTTGAAGTCCTACAACTTCAGTATCATAGATCTGACTTACCTAGCTCAACAAAGGTATGAGAATATTGCACTGATAATGTGTATAAAGGGAAGACTCCTAATTATAGTTACTAGCAGTAATTTTTAGTCTCATCTGAAATATAGCAGTGATGCCACATTTCAGTCATCCATCTAATTATTAGTGAAGAAACTTTTGGTTCACCAGCATGTTTTGTTATAACAAACTGATTAAAAATAGTTTACTACAAGTAATTTTGAGAAATATATTTGCAGAGTTTGCAAACTGCTTGTGATCTGTTGGTTTTGATATTATGGAAGTGTCCTCAAAAGTGCAAAGCAGCGTTGCAGCTCACAAACTCTTCATTAAGTATTTTGAAAAAAATATCAAATAGCTACTAACAAGTTGCTTGGAGAAAACAATGTGTTCTAATAGATAATAAAGAGTTCAGGATAATAAACACTTTGTCCCAAATAGGAGGCAAATTCTTCCAGTGTTCAAGAACTGAAGATCAGAAACCTGCAAGTCAAAGTGAAAGTAAAAAGTGTTCTTACTACTGAAAAAATTTTGTATCTGTTTATTTTGTTGTCATTAATAAGTAAACCCCGCCGAATATTCAGAATTTAACAGTTGGACTAGATGATCCTAGAGGTCTTTTCCAATCCTAATGATTCTGTGATTCTGTGATTCTGTAATTAATACATCCTACTGGATCACCTTTGTAATTTTTTTTAAGGATTTTAAAGTTAGTGCACAAAAAAAGCAAGGTGTAAATCATCATAAATCCTCTAATATCAATAGAGAAGCACATTTGTGTTATCCAAAGATGTCTCTCATGCTGCACATTTGAATAAATGTATATTACAATGCAGCCAATGACAATACCTGAACTGAAGCATTTTAGACAGGCTGGAAAAGGAGTACAGCTAATAGAACCCAAAACCTGAAAATTACAATGTGTTGAGCAAAGGGACCTGGAAAGCTTAGGAACACATGAAGAAAATAATAGAATGAAATTAATTTAGGAAGAGTGTAGGTGGGTGCAACTAAGACAAAATAGTGCGTAGGGCTGGAAGGCTGTGAAGATCAACAACCTTCAAAAAACATTGCATCAAAAGAAACACCATTGAAAAAGATTGAGCTGCTCTTGAATAAGAAACAGTAATTAATGACTTTTAAATATAATAAAGCCACAAAAATAGCCCATGAATTCTGTGTTTCCCACACAAAAGCACCACACCATCACACAGAGATCAGAAGGTCTTTCCTATGAATGCAGTTTAATAGTAATTAAGACAGTTGGAGGTTTGTCCTCACTTTCTGTAGTCCTCTGTGGTTCTGATGGAAAATGATTTGGGGTACCACATTTTTTACCAGAAAGATTTTGACAAACTGGAAGCTGTATACAGAACAGCAACAAAAAACCCATTGGGGACAGAGAAGAGAGTGTGTGAGAGAAAGCTAAAATAGCTGAATATATTCAGTTTGATTTCAAACATCTGAAAGGCATTAGCACCGAGGCTGGAAGGTATTTTACATAGCATATAGATGCACAACTGAGAACCAGAGATGAAATTACAAAAGGGAAAAATTATACTGAAAATCCAGAATATTTCCCAGTCAATAGCTGAATTAGAGCAGGAATAAATTCCTAATGAACTGGTAAAAGCCTGTTGCTCTGGATATTTGATGCCAAAAAGTGTTCAGCCCTTGCAGAGGTAGCAGTCAATGAGGCTTTTCTCCCACTATAACTTGTCAGATTCTCTGGAATACCTGAGAATTAAATAAACTCCCAACCATTTAAACAGTGCTCGAAGAGCCATCAGACTTCCCTTAACATGCCAGCATTTTGAGTGCAAACTTAACTCAGTTGCCTCAGGAAGCTTAGTCATGAGGCCCCTTGTTTGTAATATACAGCTCTCCTTAATATGCTGTAGTAGATAAAGCAGCTAGTAAAGCCTGTGGGTTTTCTGGGTGTATCTGAAAGTTTCCATGGTAACAAATGTGCAGCTTCAGAGGAAAAGAGCCCTGAAACTCAAAGCTGATGTTTCTGAGTCCTTTAATATGATAATAAATTTTTATTATTCTGTATTTTCATGATTCTGCATTTCTGGCCATCTCCAGGATCACACAGCAAATGGAGATCAACGTTAGCAGAATAACTGATGTGTATATCAAAACACAAGAGAGTTTTATGTCCCTCCGTCTATTTGCTTGTAACTGGAAGGCGAGGGAAACCATAGCATCTTGGGGTAACAAAGCAGGGCTTCCTCAGGAAAATCCAGACTCACAAACTGCTGCAGTTCTGGTGACTGAGACTCAGGCATGAGACCAAGCAGTGGTGATGGGCATCTGGTGATATGACAGACACAAGCCTAGTGCTCAGCCTGGGCTGTGTGGCCACAGGGAGCTCAGGCAGTCCTCAGCTGATGGAGGACATGCCCTTCCCCTGGCCGAAATGCAGCACTGCCAGGCCTCTGAAAGCATCAGCCCTGTCAGGAGGGAGGGGGAAGCCTGAGGGGCTGGGG
>VZTV01070007.1:0-19287 GCA_013400875.1 Anhinga rufa | reverse complement strand
AAGCTTCATGCTCAGCAGGTCTGAAAAGCTCAGCTGCTTTTTAAAGCTTCTTATCTGTGCAGCTGCCACAAGCATTTGAAGTCCCATTGACTGGTTAGGGTCCCACCAGAGGTGTTTTTCAGGAGCTCATGTGGATGAGGATTTTTTTTTCCAAACTGAAAAAAAAACCCCAAGCATTGTCATGCAGAAAGCAGGAGGTTTAGCCTTCCCTGTGCTCAGGAGTTTTACAGCCTGTGTCCATGCTTTTTTGAATATAATCTGTCATTGCATTCGCCTTTCTTTACCTCCTACTGGTACACCTGTGTTGGACTCCCATTTCATCATCAGTCTTTCCAGACAGGCGATTGGCGATTTGTGCCCTGGGAGTCTGCAGCACTTGCTCCAGATCAGAAAAGAAGGGACGGGAAGCTAATAACAAAATGTTTGTACTGCTCCTTACACTGGCTTTGTAAAGTTTGCCTTTAAGGGTGGCAAATCTTGTTGCTGCACAGGCCCTGTAAGTTCATCACTACTGCTCCAAATATATGATGCATTGTATGTATTTCTTCTGATCTGCAGAAGATTTGATCCAATTAACATCATTGCTACCTGTCCTCAAATAGCATAGACTGTCAGAGGCATATACAGAGCTAGAATGCTTGGTTGCTGATTAAAGGAGCTGAACAGCATCTCTGGCCATACAGAGCAGTGCTGCTCAAAATGCTGTGTCAGTGGATCACAGGCAGCTTTCCAGCTAGTCACTGCACAACCTTCCCTGGGGCAGGGAGCAGGACTGTTTCACATCTGCAGTTTATCAGATGGAAACTAGCATAAATCTGTCCTGGAAAAAATGAGGCGAGGCTTTTCTGTTTCTGCAACAGCTAGCATGTTTTCTCCACTGGGTTTATGTCTGCTCAGAGAGGGCAGTATTTGCACTTCTTGTTTCTGAAGAGCTGAACTTTGCTATTGTTCACAGAAGGCAGAATATGCAGAATCTGAACATCCTTCACAAACTGTAACAGGAAAAATTTCTCTACTGTTGTTTAAAGATACTTATGGGCAACTGTTTGTTCCTAGGCCAGATTCTGCTGGTTTTATTTACATGTGCCTGTTCATGATGTCCCTGTTCTGCAAATCCCACCAAACCAGTGTTTTCTGTGTTCCCTCTGCTGGTTCTGCAGCAGCAGTTCACTACAAGCACAGTTTGCAGGAGCTGTGCACAGCAAAAGTGTCTTGCTGTGAGACAGCCGCTAGATTATTGTTTAAAGCACGCAGGATAATGTCATCTCCATGCAAAACTGTAAAAAAGAAAAAAAGCATTGGCTAAATGGAAAAAGAAGATAAAATTATTATAAAAAAGAATGTATTTGCAAGGTTGTAGGCATTTACAAATAAAATTGAACTCTTTAAAAAAAAAGTAAAAGCTGCAAAAAAATTATTCAGTGTCCTCTTCATCACATCTGGACAATCAGATTAAGGCATTGTGTGAAACAGGGGACACAAGCAAATTTCCCATCTTTAATGGCATGCACCACATTTGTCCCATCATTAGACATGATAAACCAATGAGAAAGAGAAAGCAAGGGGTAGAACCACTCTTTGTCATGCAGCTTCTCTTACACATTCACTGCAGTGTGGGATTTTTCAAAGCTGCACATGTGCCGACGGACACTGGCTGGTGGGCGAGAACTCTGGCTGCCTCTTCCTGAAGATTGAAAAGAAAAAGACACCCAGTGAGTGGTTATACACATGTGCACACATGGTGGCTATACCACTCAATAGGGTGCCTGTCCCTGACCTATGCCTAAGGGTCACTGGGGGGCTTTCCCACTTTTTTTCCTCCTGCTCATTGGGCCAGTCACCTCGGCTTGCACACAGTTTCTCCTTGGCTCCAGTACGGTATTGTTTAAAATAGGTTCTCACGGTGTTTGTCCCTGCTTCCTCTGCTGAGCCCTGATGCACGTTACATACCAGATGGCAAAGGCTGCTGTGCATTTAGCTGTCAGTGGGACTTCTCCCCTGGTATTCTCAACGCAGGGTGAAATGATGAAAAAGGAGCATCTGCCTTTCGCATCTTGTTTGCAAAAGCATCACCAGAAGTTGTTGTTGTTGGAGTTTTTAATATATACTCAGGTCCTGCTTTTTCTCTGTGCCTCTTATTCCCATAATCTGCTTTTCTAAATGCTTCCTTTGTTTTACTTTTTAGCTTTAGCTGAATGGTCACTAGCTTTCACTCTATGTGCTTCTTTTTTCTCATGGAAATGTTGGCCTTCTTGAGGTAGACACAAAATGAGAGTATCCTAGATGCTCTATCTGCAATGGTAATTCCAAAAGGGATTGCAGATGGCAGGTTTGGCCATTAATATAAGACAATTTCTGCTTCCTTTCTCTTCTCTCCCTTACCCTATCAAGCAGATACAAACTCTTATTTGTCTTCCCCAGTATCAATAAAAATACACACACACACACACACACACACACACACGCGCGCGCGTGCTTTGACAAAAATCTCATGTATTTTTGCATATGGAATGTATCAATGAATTTCTGCAAAAAAAAAGTTGTCATTGTATTGCAAATAAAATGCAAATCAAAATTCAGCATTTTTCCCCATCAAACAGACAATCATAATATAATGCATGCTTGCCAGACTTTTGTTTACCTCAAAACAACAGACTCATGGATGGTATGTGCATGTATTACATACTCAGTACAGCCGCTCGTGAGCCAAACAAGCCATTCTTCTCACTACATACTGAAGCATGGGAGCACAGCATGATGTACACAGAATACATGCATACCCATTTTGGAGAGGTAGATGCCTTGAGATGACTTCTGAACTATTATGAATAAAACACAAATAAGACATACTGCTAAGCAATTTTGTAAACCTACTGCCTTTGAAGTCTCTAGAATAATTAAAGTCCTTACCAGATGTAATGAGATCTCTGAGATCTGACAGGTAAAGGCAATCATAATTAGAAACTTAGCTACCGTGCTCTCTCTCCTACACCCTATTAAAGTTACAGAGATTAATAAGCTCCTGATTAAACAGAATATGCAACATTTCTACAGACCATCAGTTTTCTTCATCTACTGACAGAACAAGAGCTTTCTGCTTTCTGTGCTTGCTGGTTATAAGTCAGAAATTAGTGGTTTATTCAGTCACAGAAGCTAATTTTACAAATCAAGTAGCAACATGCAGTTGATTATCAGAGAGGAAAATCCATTTTTAAATGTATTTCACACATGCACAGTGCTGTATGCACAACAGAAGGCACACAAGCACAGCGAGCCTTGCTCAGGGACCCTGGCAAAGGTGGAAGACTTTTGCTTCAGAGCACTGCTTGGGACATGGGTCTTTCTGAGTCAAGGCTTTACCAGCTATCGTCCCTTAGATACTGCAGTTTGCAGTCTCTTGTGGCCTACTTAGTGGCATGCCTTGTTTTCCTCCCCTGTATTTCTTTTTAGTCAAATATGCCCCTGGAGTGAGTTCAGAGCATTTTGCTCTCCAAGCTCTGGGTGTCTGTAGGTCTTGTTATGAAATCCTCCTATGTGAAAGGAAGAAAGAAGCCTGCTTCCTCAGGCAGTCCAAAAAGCTTCCTAACGTGTTCAAAATACAGTGAACTCTTTTCTTACTGTGGCTGTAGTTGTGTTCCTCAGCCAAAATGAAACACAGATATTATACATGTATGCAACCCCCAAATGCCTCCCCAGGTTTACATTCTGCGGGAGGCTGTTGTTGAAATGCTGCCAAGCTCCATCAAAGCAGTGATCTACCTTTTGGTCAAGGTCAAGGGGGATCCCTATATGGTGATATGCAGCATATGCAGTACAGAAGTCAGCTCTAAATCTCAAGGTTCATGCTTCAGTAGAATTTGGATTTGGATTTATAGTGAAATTTGGATTTATGGTGTTATGGGAAATGTAGTGCATGTGTTGATTCTGCTTCAGTGAATTATTTTGCAATTATCAAATGATTGTCATCTCCATAAATAATAATAAATGGTTTTGAAGCATTCATCTTGAAGTATCCTTGCAGGCTTGCTTTGTCTTATTAGCAGTGTGTGCTAATACTGCAGAGCCCTGATTCAGGATTAGTGCCCATATCTCTGTACCTCTTTTTTTCCTTCTATTTTTAATTATGTATCCTGTTTTCTTCCTCCCAGCCTTGCAGGCAGTGATGGCACTTTGCATACATTTCTCTGGTTACCAAAAGATTAGGTAGCCTGCCCATCTTTACAATATGAGGATTTATGGGTCATTTTTTTGGGCAGTCTTCTCAAGGTTAATTCCTGCTGAGTGGTTATTTGTATCGTGAGCCCAGAGGCGGGATGGATCTTCTGTGCATTTGAACAAGGAGTTGGCATACCATCATGGAAGTGTCTGAACTGCTTTCTAACAAATTGCTGGGTGCAGTAACAGGGAGTCTGGCAGAGGAAGCAGGGTGGTAGTGCAGAGGGTTCCTGAAAGAAGTGGATTAATTGCTTTACTTTATGTTCTTTGAAGCAGAAAAATACTTCTAGCCAGTTGTTCAGAACAGGGTAGGTAACAGGCCTGTTGAAATCTGCAGCGAGGAATATAAAGGATCTGAGGGAGGAGTCACTCTTGCCCCTGTTTTTTCTCTTAAGTGTAAATGAATCATCCCACGGGGCAAACACCTGTGCCAGGATTGTAGGTAAGTGTAAATTGCTATCTGTAATGTTTTATATCTGAACAGCTATGAAACTAGAAACATTCACCTTCTGCTCTGGAATTACTCTCTCTGCTCATCCAGACTCCCCAAACAGACACAAATTGAATGATTCTGCCTGGCGTCCAAGATAACTGAAGCACAGGACACTGTGTTACCTATCATCTGAAGCCACAATCAGAGATCCTCCACACTAGACCTTGTCTGAGCTGTAAGAAAAGCTTTCACATTCCCCACAGTCCAAAACATACAGAAAAGCACAGCCCCAGATTTTATACAATTAATCTGAAACAACTGACCATCAATTACATTAGGAAGAAAACAAANGGGGGGGGGGAAGAAGTGATGATAGCGTCATGCTGATGCTTACAGTGGTGCCCTGCATCATTCTCTAGTTTTTAAGAACTTATGTGTGACTTGTAGTTTTAATATGGAAAAGGAGAAGCCTTGTGCCACATGCGCTGTGGCACACTACCATCACATCCTACTAGTCCTGCTCCAGCATTCAGTATGACTGCCCTCCACACTCCCAAGGGACAGCTCAGCCACAGCACACACTTTCTAGCCTACTTTTCACTTCCTCGACCCTCTAACAGTCTGCAAGATGACTGAGAAGGTAAGCACATTTTGTATGTAGAACAAGATCAGTAAAGTGCTCAAATAAACACTTGTCCCAAATGTTCTTGCATCTCTAAATCTAGCATTTTCATAGGCAGAAGCATGTTCATCTTCTGAAGCTTGTGTCCTTGAAAGGTCAGGTTTTATGTATGATTGTCATGTCCTTTTCCTGTAGGAAAAAGAGCTGAATTTCCAATACCTTTTGTATGAGCCAGGATCTGATAGAATATTTCTGCAATGTATTTCATTAAGCCAGTAGATGAATTTGGGAAGATGGACAGGTTTTGAGTACAAATTCATTGTTAAAACACAAGCTCTGAATTCCAGGCTAAGTGATGGTTGGAAAGAATTGCTCTGAGTTCTAACTTAATTATGCTAATCAATGGCCCAGTGGCAGTTTTTGGAGAGAAAAAAATCATTAAGACCTGTGGAGCAAAGAGCATTGCAAGTAGGAGGGAGGTTATAGGGTCAAGCACCCTTGCCAGGCAATGTGAGACATACAGATAATTATTGCCCATGGAGGACTGAGGAGCAGGAGGGATTTCACAACACACCCTCTGTTGAGGTGTGAGCATCTGCCAAAGAGGAGAGAAGGGTCACAGTCATGAAGGGGAACATAGTCCCAGTAGGATGCCCAGAAAGACCCAGTGCTGAGCTGCACAGTGGAGACAGAGCTAAGGCTGCACTTCAGGTCACCCCAGGCCAGCAGAAGCCAGCTGTGTGCCCAGGGGAGCACTCCAGCCCTCCCCAGCTGCTCTCTCCTGCTGCTCCACCTGCCCCTCCGCCCCAGCACTACCCTTGGTGCAATTGCTCAATCAACTGGCAGGGAACGATAGGGACAACTAATCTGCGTCACAGCTAAAGCAGAAAAAGAAAGGGAAAAAAAATTATCAGTTCCCCGCTCCAGTTCACAGCATGGTCATTGACGCTCCTGTCCCTCTCTCCATAAGTAAAGGGACAGACAGCACAGGGTAAAGGAAGGCTTTGGGTGTCAGTTCTGGCTTAGGACAGCTTAAAGCATTTGTGTGTTTACACATTATGATAGCCCAAGGTAGCCACAGGCAAATCTCTTGGCTGTCCAGGACGGTGGCAGGAGAGATTTTTGAGGTAATTCATATAAACCTAAGGACTAAGAAATGTGTATAACTTCAGTTTCAGAGAATACGAGAAAGTAAAGGAGAAAGTACTGCTCACCAAGTGGCGAGCACAGAGATCCCTGGGGCCACACTTCACACCCCATGGGAGCCTGTACTGCCCACATGCACGAGCTCCCACTGCACACACCCATGTGAACCCCCGCTACACACCCATGCGAGCTCCCACTACACCCCTGTGAGCTGCTGGGTTGCCCCTGCGTGCTCATGGAGTTAACCTGCAGCCTG
This sequence comes from Anhinga rufa, assembly GCA_013400875.1. Taxonomy (NCBI): domain Eukaryota; kingdom Metazoa; phylum Chordata; class Aves; order Suliformes; family Anhingidae; genus Anhinga; species Anhinga rufa. Next base: position 12,615 of record VZTV01070007.1, on the reverse strand, counting down.
GGGCACGTGTGAGAGCCAGTGGCAGTGTGGGTTAGCGCCGGCTGGCCCAGCCCTCGCAGCCCACGGCCTGGCAGGGTTAACACCACCCATGCGCTTAATGTGCTCGCTGGGCATTTTTTGCAGTCCTCTGTGCTGCTGAGGCTATGCTTTCAAGCGTAGCCCCTTGTCAGTCCTTTTCAGTCTGCTGAAGGTAAATAATCCCTCCATGGGGGCTTACACAGACTCTGGGATTTGCTTTTTTGTTGTTGCTCTTTGGTTGATTTGGGGTATTTTGCTGCTGGCTATCTGGTTAGTTGGCAGGTTTAGGAGGCTTTGGGATGCAAAAAAAATTAGTAACGTGGAGTAAGTCCCAGTTTCCAGACAATACTTGATCTGGGAATGCAAGGCTTGGAAGCCAGCCAAAACAGGCTGAACTGAACCATCTGAAATGATCCAGTTTGTGCCATGAAAAGAATTGGCCAGAAGAGAACATAAAAAGACATTTTCCATAGAAGTAGAGGGGAAGATTAACAAGAGCTTGAAGTAAGAAAGCAACAAGAGCAGAAGTTCCTGGCTTTAACACACTAAGGTTGAGGAAAGATTAATAGTTTGCAAACGCCATGCTAGGTAAAGAGGAGGAGGGTGCACAAGACAGAAAGTGGCTTGCAGATAGACATTTAAACTGAGCCTGTGATTCTCTGGAGATACCTGGGATGGATCAGACTGAAACTGCAAACACCAGGAAACCACCTACTAGTGAGGAGCTGCTAGAATCAGATCAGGGGGCACTTGTTTTGCTAGAGTTTAAGATCAGCTTTGACATCTCCAGCTGTGGTGCTGTAACACAGCTGAGCTAATCTAATGATTTGCTGCTGAAAGGGACAACTCTCACCCCTATTCCCCAAACCAGGGGCAGCAGGGACAGCTTCTCTGGTGCTGATATTAATGTTTATATGACCTTGAGATTGGGCTCAAGGACAATCCAGTGGACAATAATTCACTTTTTTTCTTTTTTTTTTTCTCTCTGTAAGGTTAATTTTACAGGGTGGAAGAAAACCACATCCTGCATGCCACAAAAGAACCACAGAGCAGAGAAAGGGAAACAGCATAAGAAGAGATAACTGAAGCAGTAAGATAGAAATGGCAAATTGTTTATAATGCAGTAGTAAGAAACCTGGAGCTTTTAGTTTTCAAGTGGGCTTTAAAGTGACAAATTGTGCGATTACTTCTAGCTTGCACAATTGTTTGCTGTTTACAGTGATAATGCCTTTTAACCTATGCTTGTCAGATGTGGGAGGCTGAATGCCAGAGCACATATATGCTCTGAGAATTAGCTGACTTGTTATTTCAGAATTAAATAGTCTTTAACAACTTTAATGTGGAGGCAGATGTTCTATTGATACAGTATACTTTCCTTTTCAACCCACACTTAAAGTGGTTTCTTAGAGTCCTTCTGCATAAAAGAGAACATAACTTCTGTTGTTGGCCATGAATTTTAGTAATTCTTTGACAGTAGATATATTCTGTGTGAACATTAAATCTGTCATAGTCTGTTCCGCAGACTTCCAGACCTGGGTCTGGAAGCCCCAGACAAAGATCTGGCAATGCTGATTTTGCCCATTCAGAGTTCTTGGGGCACAGAGCGAAGAACTGGGAGTGCAGAGGAAAAAGTGGTCAGATGAGCGTGAATGGTACTCAGTGCATCTGGGGCAGAGGGAAAACAGTATCAGGAGACAGGTGAAAAAAGCATCAAACTATAGTAGCTAAAAAAAAATCAAAGTCAAGCAGGAAGCAAAGATGGATATTTTGAAATTCCTTAATCTTCCCTTTACAAACTCTTAAATCACCATAGACAAAAATAAAGAGAAGAAAGTTGCTTCGTTAAAAACATCTGTGGGACAGGAATTCAGCAAAGACTACATCCAGACTTTGGACTGAGTAGCGCACCAGAAGCTAGCCTCTGCTTTGCCACACATCATATCCAGCACCAGTCTCTACATTCTTCTGTGTTCTACAAAAGTAATGTGAAAAATGAAAAAATTAGGATAGCATTAAATGTTGTAGGAGGTGGTACACGTGTTTGTAAATGAATGTGTCTGAATTTTGGGATATTTTAAGAAAAATGGGCTTCTGCAGGTGCCTGGCTAGTGTCCTGTGTCCTGTCCCTGTCATAGCTGGAACTCAGCTGATGATGATGACAAGGCACAAAGGTGTGCGTGTTGTGGTCTCACAAAGGCTAGTGCTATTGGCAGTGGTTCATGCTGTTGAGGCTTATGTAAACTGAAACTGCTTGACTTTTGGTACCAAAGTTTAGTAAAACTCCCATTGTCAAAAATATTCCCAGTTCTGGGAGAACAAATAGTGGCGGGGAGCTAACCTGAGCTACTGCTGGTGAGAAATTTTTTTAAAGCCCTCCTTAGGACAGGGAAGAGCTGTGGAGAGCATTCCTAAATTACAGTCATGATGTAAGTCAGAATAGTCAGATCTTTGTGCCTTGGTGACAGCAGGCATCATCCTGACAAATTTGCTTTGAAACATATTACTGATCAACTGACAGATCAATGTGCGGGCCTCTTCCCGCAGCAAACAAAACGTATGTGTTAGTGTCATCCACCAAGGGCTTCAAAGATATTTCTCTAATGAAACATAGAGCAATAAGAGCCTGAGACTAACACTGTACAATCAAGATAAAACCATGCTCAGACAATTTAATTTCTAACTGGGTGGAAAACCATAAAAGCCTGCAGTCCCTTAAGAGAGATGGACCATGTTCTCTCTCTGGGAGTGTCATTTGCCTATGAATTACAGAGTCTTACTAAAAAATCAGGTGCTCTGTCAGCATTTGTTTGCAGCATCTGCAGTTTGGCCTGCAGTTTTGTTTTGTGGGGCATCCCTGAGCAAAGGGGAGCGCTCATCACAGGCAGGGATAAGCTCAGTGGACAAGACAGAATGCAAGATGCCTTTCACATCAGGCTTCTTGTGACATCCAAGAGTGCTGTCCTCTTCTTGGGCTTTTACATGCTTGTGCATCCCTTGGCATGAAAAAGGATTAAATAAATTAGCAGTAGTTCTGCATTTCACATTAGTAACTTTGCACAGAATTGCTGGGATGAATCAAGAATATTTTTCAGACATCTTAATTTGAGGGAAAAAACCAAACCCCTGTATTAACTGTATATAGATGTATATAGTGCTTGTGCTGTTTTATAGCCTTATCCTTCCTTATACAGAGAATATCAGAGATCCACATGATATCCTTCAATACCGAAATTTTTGTTCACCTCTAAATTAGCTCGAAGAGGTATGAAGTCACAAGATGTCTCAGAGGCCCCTGCAGAATAAACACTTGCAGCATATCCTGTGTGCTTATTCTAGCAAGTATTTGTACATGAATTATCATGTGTTCATGAAATGTCACAGCTCTGTTTGCTGCTGTTGAGGGGAGGTGAATAACTGGGGCACAGGGCTGAAACATCGCACCTTTGAGGATAGGAAGGAGGTAAAGTCCATTCTTGACTTAAAAAAATCCTGAAGTAGCCTCTAGGACACTTGTATTTTAGTTCTTTATTCCATTTCCATTTTAAAATGCTGAATTAAATAAAGAAATGGTTGTTATGCATTTTAAAATTATATTTCAGACTACCCCCACTTAAACATGCGTTGGGGGGAGGGGTTCGTAAGTATGTGCTATAAGAGTTGGAGTCTGATTTCTGTATGTAATACAGGGAAATATCCAGGTTTTTAGGTGCTTATCTGGATGCAACCTTCAACACCTATTTATTTACCTGACACTTTTAAAAGAGAAGATTTCTTCCTTATTTTTCTCACAGAGATAATTCTAACCAAAACACTCTGAGATTATGGTGCTAAGCAGATAAACATGATTTGCTTATACCTACATGTGAATGCAATTGTTTGTATCACTCACTGTTGAGCTGGTGTACTTTTGTAACATCCTAACTTGATTGTTATGACTACATTTCAGAATAAAAAATGCAATAAATAATATATACAAATACAAAAATACAAGGAAATGTAATAAGTGATCCAGTCAAGCAAGAAATTATAAGTGGTGTCCTTATTCCTGTGTTTTACGCCAAGAAAGATACTAGCCTTCCCAAGGATTTCTGTAGTACTGCCTTCTCTTCCCTTCAGTCAGGAAGAAGAGATTGTGGTACGTAACTGTAAAACGCCCCTCTGATGTGGTTCTGTATTTGTGCATCGTTGTGTTTAAGTATTGAGATTCATTATACAAAGCTACCTGCTGCTACAACAGTGCCCATAAGTAGAACAACATTTTGTAATTTAGCATTTTGAGAGCAGCAAAACAAGAGAAAGACTTATAAAGCGAAGTTCTCCAGGAGTCCTTTGGTAAGAACCAGGCTGCACTCAGAGACCATTCCTTGAGTTTATATCATGTCAAAATCCCCTGGGAAAACAGAGTTGTGAATATCCATGAAAAGAGAGTGGCAAAACTGCCCTAGACTGGCAACTTCTGAGGAAGGGAGGAAATTACATAAAACATTACACAACAGCCCTTTCACCTAAAGGGACCATCCAAATAAAATGTGGCTCTGACTGATGACAAAGAAGCAGAAGTCTGGACGGGAGCCCAGGTGCAGGTACCGTGCCCTGTAAACTAATTCAATATAGCCTGGGTTTTGTCTGAGCTGTGTTTATCGCCACTGCTCTTACTGGGAGGCCACTGCAGAATCTCATTGCTTTTCTTATTTATTGCTCTTAAATGTAGTCTCGGGCAGTCTCTGTTTGGTCACAGAAGGAAACTCAGAGGAATAAGGCTAAGCTGCCAGACCTCTTGGTTTGTACTTAATGACAATCGTCCTGATCATATTGTATATCTGTCTCCTGCTTCTCAGCTTGCCTTAGGAGAGACATGTGATTGGTTATGCAGGTGCCGGGACTGCCTTTAGCTGGGATAATTTGCAAGGAAAACTTACAGTGTCTTATGCAGCCTTGTCCCTTATTTCTCATTAGGTGGAATAAGGAAATTCTCTATCTCCAGGCTGGTCTTATTGCACCTATACACACAGATACACAATTTGGTATATAATTTGATAGACACATTTGCCATGCCTGGTTTTTAAATAAATATGATTTTTAGTATTCATTTATATCACTAGAAAGAATGTAAGTGTGGGAGTGACATCTCGGAGTTATTTGTCACCTGTTCTGTGTTTTTTTTCAGATGCATGGGACAGAACTACCTCATATCTATTAAAGCAAATGCAGATTTAAGGCTAAGAGGACAATATTAGATATAATTACATAGCTCAAATTTAAAGGACAGGCCTGCAGCAGGGCTAGAAAAGATTGTTCTTGGATTATTAAATTTCAGACTCCCTCATTTGTGTTTCTTTCCAATTCTTTAACATCAATTGTAAGAGACCCTTTGGAAACATGTAACTGCCTTCTGGGAGTTTTAAATATTCACTTAAATCAATATACTGACAAAGACTGAACAGCTTTACTGAGTTTGTTGAATTTTATTATTTGAAATTCACATCACATACACGAGAGAACTGGGTAAGAGCTGCTACCTGTCACGGTGCTATGTGTCCACAAAATCATTAATGGTTTAAGTCCAGTAAATAGCCCAGCAAAGCCAGCAAATATACCAAATGCTGAGAAAAAGATGTTTGTCATTAAAACCTTCAACTGTCCCTGTAAGCATACAGGATGCTTTCCCAAAAATGCACTGCATCCTCAGAAAAGGGTGAAGGACTACACTGCATACAGAAGCTAGGCAAATGCTAGGGAAGGCTACTATGGGGAGGTGAGTTGGGCCAGACCAGGGTGCCACCTGTCTTGCCCATGACAGCTGTGGCACCAGGGAGCCACACCAGAGCTGCCACAGCTCCATCCGCACTGCGAAGGAAGCAGACTCCTCCATGATATGCCCTGGGTGGGATGCAAGGTTGAACCAAGTGCCCTCTGGTTGTGGAGCCCTGTGCCCTGACAGGGAGCTGGGAGCCATGCAGCCACAGACCAGCACAGCACCCTACACCCCATGGTGTCACTGCTCTGCAGAGTCAGCACCAAAAACAGGGACTGGATGGACATCAACATTTTATTGCTAGGTTACTGGACAGATCAGACATACAACAAATAAATCAGTTAAATAAACAACCTAACCTGTCCTGTATAATTTTTTTCCACTATCTCATTTTTTTTCTTTTTAATCCTTATGTTAATTCCCACTTACAGGAGCTTACTACCTTTCTGCTGTTTCAAAATTCTCTTTCATTATATGCCTTCCCCTCTGGGGTAAGCCTCAGCAGGACAACTGTGTAGGCCCAGCAGGTTTAAAGGCCTTCTTGAAAGTGCTTTGGAATTCAGTATTTTCCAATGTCCATAATGGTGAAAATAAAGAGCTGTCTTACTGTGTATGTAATACCACTACAGGACATGAGAAGTTTATTCACTGCATCATTTTTCTAAATTGCAAAACAAGCTAGCCTACCATTTCCTATTAGATTCAACAATTGTCTCTATACTGGGTTGGCAATGCTGTAAGAAGATAAAACTACACCAGACAGTAATCTGTACAACAAGCTTTTAAAGAGAATTCTTTCATGCTGCAGACCAAAGATAATACTTAAATATATTTTAGACTTCTCAGCTTGGGCTCTTGTCCTGAAGTGCAGGAGTTTAACAATGCATTCTCTTTTATATTTGTCCTGGTTTTGGCTGGGATAAAGTTAATTTTCTTTCTAGCTGGTATAGTGCTGTGTTTTGGATTTAGTATGAGAATAATGGTGATAACACACTGATGTNAACTGTCCTTATCTCAACCCATGAGTTTTCTTAGTTTTGCCCTTCCAATTCTCTCCCCCATCCCACTGGGGGCAGGGAGGGTGAGCGAGTGACTGTGTGGTGCTTGGTTGATGGATGGGGTTAAATCACAGCAATAGGAGAAGGTACAGTGGTGACCAGTTATTATTAATCCTCCTCGCACTTTCCACTAAATCTTCTTATTTCATATCTTTTGATGCATTTCATCCAGAGAGAGTGAAATATTCCCTGTGCAGCTATGCCACGTTGAGATTGGTTTTGTTTAATTTCATGCATGTTAGCCTGCAGGGGTCAGGACAAAAGACATTGTTCTTACTTATATTAAAAGTGTTTCCATGTCTTCTGTTCATACTTCTCTTCCCTCCTGTCTTGCCTCCATAACCCCCTGCTTAAAGAGAGCATATTGACTGCATGGAGTAGTAACATGAGAGGGAGAAGAGGAAATGAATGCTCCTGAGCATCCCTTCCTATGATGAGGCACTCAAGTTGGATCAAGTGAGAGGCTGTAAAAGATCTGCATCTGTATGACTGCAACTGAACATGCTGAACATTTACTCTCCGTTTCTGGAAGCTCCAACTCTTGCCATGCTGTACTGTGCATTTGCCTCCTCCCACTACCACAAAAAAAACACAGTGAAACAAAATGTCCTGCCTTCTGGACGTACTTATGCTAAGATTCCCCTCACTGTGTATCTGTGGGAGGCTTTGAAAATGAAGGAGCTGAGGAGCCCAAAAGCCTTTGTGGACAGTGAGTCGCCAAGTGAAATGAGTCCCAGAAAAACACAGCATGTCAGCCTCGCTCAGGATAAAATGGAAACTCATCAAGTTGGTTTAAAGAGAAAGAGTAACTTAAGAATACCTGGAGATAATTTTATAACTGGCAAGACAAAAAAGCAGATGGTTCCTTAAGCCTTGGTAAGAGACACCTTAGTAACAGACACATGTAACTAGAGGTAACTGACAAAACTGCTTTCCAGCTAAAAAGCTGTATATAGGGACCCAGTACAGAGGGAGAGAGGATGAAGAACAGGAACAGACTCCTGTAAAGGAAGCAGGAAGAACATACAAGGGGATGCTGTGTTACCCGACCCTTTTTATTTGTGTAAAAGATAGCCATTCTGAGAGATCCTTGGCCCAGGTGACTGCCTGGACACTGCTTAGAGTGGTTGCCTGTGAGAACAGCCAGAGGCATAGACTGCCAAAACATGTTAAAAAGATAATTAAAAAGCCCATGTTTGGAAATATTTAAAAACAGTCATTCATTTCTGAGGGCAGACAACTGGAGGAAAAATAATTGAATGCAAATATATTAAAAATACAAGGGGGGAAGCAGGTAGCTTATGCATTAATGTGGAGTCCTGGCCACTGAAGTGAGTCTTGCTAGTTGGCCTTTCCATCAACTCGAATTTTGCTACACAGCTATGTTGACAATGAAATCCTTACTTACTCTGATTCAAAATGCATCAAAGTCATGTCCAGACCTGGGGTCTCATTTAAAGTGGTGTCCAGACCTGGGGTCTCATTTAAAATCATTTATATGTGAAGACTGAGGCAGCAGCTAAGCATCACCACCAAACCTGCACCTATTTACCCAAAGATGTAAAACAAACCTATCCCCTGTGGTCCCCTCTGCAACACTGATTCTTCTCATGCCACTGCAGCCTGCAAGAAGAGTGGGAGAAGAGGTGAGCCTTGCTGTGTGGTTCAAGCTCTATTTGAAGTGTGCATGTGGGCTATAGGAAAGCAACACAACAGACCTGCAGGTTGCAGACTTTGCTCCAGCCTCCTGCACATTGAAGTAGGGTCCATTTGAAGCAGTGGCTGGAGAAGGTGTTTCCTGAACCCTCCTCAAGATCAGTGTCTTCAATGTCACTGGTTATTTTTTCTGCACGTAGTACAGAAACGAGCATTGTTTCCTTAGGGAAGCAATCGTACAGGCACTGAACAGGGGTGTTGCTCTTCAACCTGATTGATCCTCATAAACCAAAGTAACACTGTGGTCAAGAACAAGGCTAATGGTCACAGCAGGATCCATATCCAAAAGTTACAAACTCATGGCTGGGGGAAAAAAATATTAAAAAGGCTCTCCTAAAAACTGCTGTTATGTTATCATCCTGTAACCACCAGGATCTCATAATGTCATCAAGCAGCAAACTCTAACAATAAATGTCTCCACAAAGCTTCAATAAAAGCAGCAAATCTCAATCTCTCCTGATAGAGCTGTTCCATTTTTTATAAATATTTAAAAATTCATTTGACAAGAGGGAGAGACTGACAGTAGCTCAGTACTGAAGCCACTCACAAGGGATCTCTCAGACCCAGATTCAAGTTATCTCACAGAAAAATACAAAGTATTTCTCTAGGGTTTGCATCAGGATTTTTTTTCTCTGTTCCAGGACACACTGCTGGTCAAGAACAGAGAGAAAGCAGACTTGCCCTGGGACAGTGCATAGCTGAGTTATAGGGCGTTCACCTGGGAAGTGAAGGAGATGCTTTTAACCTAAGTGAGTGCCTTAACTAATGGCTATTGAGGTAAAGCTCCCAATTCCTTCATCCCTCTGTGGGAAAAAAATAAAGTTCCCCTGGCCCGGAGAGTATCTCTTCCATCAAAGCCCAATTCTATGAAATATTTTGAGAAGCCAGAATTTTTTGGTGGAAAACATATTCCACTGGGAAGTTGCCGACCAGCTCTGTTTAAAACAGTGCTGGCTGTGATTGCTCATAGTTTAATTCAACCAAGTAAAATAGAGTTCAAACCCTCACGATAACACATAGCATCGTTAGAGTGCAACAGATCAGTAAACGCAGTGTGTTTTGTCATTTAAGCGAAGACCAGTGTTACTAAACAATTTCTTTTCATTGAAAGAGTTGGTAATGTGGTTGGGACAGACATTTTTCAACGGGATTTTCTGACCTCTGTATTAGCACCAGATGTAGCTGAAGGTTTTGAATTGACTGATAGATCCTGTGTTAATAGACATCCCTGGTTAACTCTTTTGCTCTACTTTAGGAAGGAGAAAGGAAGAGTGGGCTGGCTTGTTCTAGTCCCCAAGCTATGCTAGTTAAACAGCACAACATTGCATGTGAGTGTTTTATCGACGTTTATATAAGTTTGACATGCCCTTGTAAATGTAAACTAGTTTCTGTTTTTAAAACTAACTGAGTTTAACTCTATATCTGCACACCAATTTAATCTGGATGGATGCCACTTTTCTGTGTATGAATTGGAATTCACTGGATTAGCAGAGGAGAGGTTTGATACACACAGGAAAAGAGATGATAATTTAAAAGTAGAAAAAGAAAAACAAGCTAGGAAGAGAGAGAAGAAATAACAAGGAAAGGGATGGAAAGTTGTAAGACAGCTGGAAAAGAAAGCTTTTGAGTGAAGCACTGCTGACCACTTGACACACAAAAAATGTGGCCATAGGGAGGGACAATTACAGAATCAAGAAGCAGACCAGCATACTCAGGGATCTGAATTACTGAAAACTTGCTAAATATATCCCAGATTTTGATAGGAGATTAAAAAGAAATGTTGAAAATCATCCTGGAGGCCATTCCTGTGGGCATTAAGCATGTTCCAGTAGTTTCAAGTCCTGTTCCAGGAAGGACCTGACCACTCATTTGAGTTATCTAGGTACTTCAAAGGCTCCAGAAAATTCTACTTTTTCCTTCTTGGTTTCCTCAGTGACTCACACTTCTTTATCTGTGTCAGCGCATGTCCTCACAAGTTTTGCAATGGACTCTGCTAGGAGATAAAATACCCTCCAAAGCCCTAAAATGACTTCTTGTGCTGTCTTGTGACTATTTCCAAAGCTGCGTGTTTGTATACTACACTGCTTTCAGTTCTTCATGGCAATGTACATACAGAGAAGTACGCTGTCCTTCTCCATCAGCAAGCCTAGCATGCCTCTGCATCTGTGCTGGTTTAGGTGAAGAACGTAGCAGTAACTGCACAAGAGGTTTAGGTCAGAGGTTGGGATTTTGGTGTGTAAAAGATCTGGAGGTTTGACCTGAAACAAAAAAGCATATTAGCTAGATGTTGAGCTTTTAGTTTAGAAGAGCCCCTTAAAACTCTGTAGGACTTTTTTACTTCATACCACTCACAGGCTCAACAGAGAGGTCAAGAAAATCTTACTAAAATTATGCAACAAACAAATTGCCAAAAAGCTCTGGTAAGCCCTGTTGGTTTTTTAAGGTGACAATGCTGCGGGGGAAGTTCAGTTTTTGTACAAGATTAAATATTTCCCCATATTATGATCTCTGTTCTAAACATATTGCATTTGGGTATTTTAAAGTACTATTTTTTTGATGCAAGTAGAACAGTAAGCACAACAAAGTTTCTCATGATCTAAAATACTCAATAGTCCTTTTTTTGTCAGACATCATCTTAAAGATACCGACAGCACTAGCCAGAGGCTACTCTGCAGAAACACCACACTAGTTTCTTACAGACATGTAAGACCCCATGCAACTTCCATAGGGTCAGAGGAAGGTGGATCAGGCTGTCTTTCTATTTGCATGGAATTCAAGCTCTTGAGCTACAGAAATTTTTGGCCATATCCCTGCATGGGAGGTTCCCAGGGCCGCCTGCCACTCCCAGCTCCCTCTCTGTCTCGCTCAGGAGCTGGCAGTCTTATCTGGCCTCCATGACACACTGAGCTGTATATTTGGGTTATATATAAGGGTTACTTATGTCTCCATCCCCTTCTGTTCTGACCCCCTGTCTGGCAACTAAATAAAAAGTATTGAAGTAGCATAAAGGCAAAATTGATCACAGCATGGGTTTCCTACAGTATTACCTCCATCCTTATCTCTTCCATCTCCAGGACATAGAAAAACGGTTCTTATGCAAACTGAATCGAAAACAACTCGAGTGACTCAGAGAAACCTACAGATCCCAAAGAGCTGGAAATTAACTTAATTTTATTTCTATCAGGAAGATCAGAAATGTACAGTTCACTGGCTCTTTATTATTTTGAAAAAATTTTTAATGGGGACAAAAATAATCTAAGCTCACATCTAGCCCTATGGTACTTCCTTAAAGATTAAAAAGCAATAAGGTAATAAAGAATGCAAATGTTCAGACAGCTGCTCACAGGGAGATGCTGTTTGAAGTAACAGTTCTCTCTCCCCCTCTGCTGCAGCTGGTTGCTTTTAATTAGCAAGGAAAATAACAGGTTCAATGGATGTGGATGCAAGTTCATTTTCACCATCAGCTGACTTCTGCAACTTTCACACAAACACTGGCTTTGAGAAAATGGACAAGTTTACACTAGTGATGATTAAGAGTATTGCCCATAATTCTGAATATTAAATAGAGCATAAGGATATTAAGAAGGATGTTTTTGGATCACAATCATGAGGACTGTCACAAAACACTACCTAAAAAACTGATGTTCAATCCCCAGCTTTCACACACACATCCCAGTGGCTTTAGACAAGTACATGTGATTTACAACTGCTCAGACACAGATTTCTAGTCCCATTTCCCAAAAGGCTACAACAGCAACTCAGTTTGAACACGATGCACTTAGGGGTGTAAGATCCCCATCACATGCACAGAGAGATGGGAAAAGCTGCAAATGGAGCTTGGTTACTTTGCCACTGCCTGACATGCCCCAGAGGTAGAGGGAGTTGTGTTCAGGGCTGCCTTTAGAGCAGGGGAGAAAATAAGAAGCAACATGTCAATATCCATCCGAGGCTTAGATCTAAAGGATCCTTTTCACCTTTCCAGCTACACATGAGACGAAAAACTGTTACATACCTTACTATTCAGCAGACTACGGTCAACCAAGAGAGGATGGCAAAGAGAGGGACATA
>VZTV01070006.1:11840-26054 GCA_013400875.1 Anhinga rufa | reverse complement strand
ACGAGAGCCTGCGGGAGAGAAGGGGGCAGCGGCAATGGAGGGGTTGCGGGGGGGGCCTCCTGCCCTGCCCTGCCCTGCCCGCCCCCGCCCCGGCACCTCCTCCGGGGCCGGCCCCGCAACAACCCGCACCCCGCGGCCCCCCGCGCCGGGAGGGGCTGGCAGCCCGCCGGCTGCAATTACATTGCGGGGCAGGCGGCGGGGCCCCCCCTGCAGAGCGCTCCCCCCGGGGGCATGGGTGGCGAGGGGCTCCACCGGCCTCAGGCGAGGGGTCGGCGGGGTGGGCACGGTGCGGGGCCCGGTCCCCCGGAGCGCCCCGCAGCCCGCGGCGCAGGGCAGCGCTGTGCACAGGACATTTGCTCCTCAGCAGGCAAACGACAGAGAGCAAAGAGGAGCCAATGGAAAAGCCCAATCGGCGGGAGGAAATAAACCCACTCGCAAGATACAGCTCGATCTACAGCTGACAACCAAACCCAGATCCACCCCCAGCCTCCTCCCGCAAAGAAAAGTATGGATGGGAGGCAGACAAGGCGATGGCTCCACAACCGTGCTGGAGGCAGAAGCACAACCTCCTCTCTGGTCTGCCAGCACTTAAATCATCCGAACAGACCCAGTATTAAATGAGAAACCGCGAACACTGATGAGTCAGTCATCTGTCCAGCTGCCAAGTGTCGTGGCCGGGAGGATATATCACCCATCCCTTGGCGTGCTGATGCCTCTGATCAAGTGAGGGGGGGACCACAATGCCTGGGAGAGACCCAAGGTGATTGCTCAGACAAAGAGCTGCGTATGGCCAGCTACATGCAGCCTGCCCTGCCACAGGGAAAAGAGATGACACTCAACCAGCTCCCAGACTATCATTTCAGAGGGTTACGAGCTTCTCTTTGCTTTCCTTTTTCAAGCCACATTTACCAACCAGAACGTGGGGACTATTCTGCTCCCCGTGTCAGCTAGAGCTACTAATTACAGCAGATTAGGGTTAAACCGAAACTTCCCTTCACAAAGCCGTTCAGTGCTGTAAAGCCAGCGCACAGACACACAAGGCAAGATCGCGGGTCCTGATCCTTTGGGTTCTGGCTTCATCAGTGAAACTCATCTGTGCCGTAACAGTAACTCCAGTTTCATAGACCCTTTGTGGAAAGTGGGAAGGACAGGGAGAGCTTGGAAGAGGAGACGTGGTGCCTCTGCAGTGAGCTGATCCGTTGTCCCTCGCATGTAACTTCGGAGTGTGAAGCAGGCAAATAGCTGAAAGGCTCCGACTCCTGCCAGATGAACTTCCAAGGGTCTCACCCAAAGCCTCTCCAACCCACTGCTACCACCTTCCCACAGCTTTGCCTCCAGTGCATACTGTATAAGCTCTGTACAGGCAAAAGAGCTTTAAACAGCTGAATACTAAACTGGCAATAAGCAGGCATCGGGGGATTTTGCTGCTGGCTGCAGAGATTGTGATCTGAGGCTCCTCAGACCATCTTCTGCCTTTAACAACTCAAACCCCTGCAGATAAATTCCCAGCTGACCAGGTTCCAAAGTCCTGGGTTTCTGGAAGAGCAACCAGCATGTGAAATTTCTGCTGAACGCAGCCCCAGAAGACAACGCAGCTCACTCTCAGCACTTTGGATGATTTTCACTGATGTTATTTGCCACTTAATTCTATACCCCCAGAGCTCCTCGATTCCTTTTAGCTGCCATATGCACACTGCAGCCGAGGCTCTGCACTGAGTAACTCATCTGTGCAGGGCCTTGGGCACCAGGGAGGTTATTCTATGATATACATTGATTCAAAACTTGGTCTTTAAGAGAAATCAAGCCAAACTCCTGTCAACTCAAGGACTCCCTCTGGATCGACTGATATAAGCACAGAAGTTAACTGACCACCTCTAGCTCACATGGCAAAGGAGGATGTAACATTAACCTAATCACAAAAAAAGCCACAATTAAGTCTTTCCTCTTAATTATGATAAATTGTGCCGAAAGCATACTTTCACCAGGCCACCTCCAGCAAAGTCCTAGTCCAACTAAGATTACTTACTGCTGTGAGGCCAGGACAGCATCCTAAAACTGGACTTCCAGGGAGAGAAAGAATACATTTTAAAAATCATCCACTCTCTTATTATAATGCATACTTTAAAGTGGGGAGCCAGGTGCCTAACTCCAAATGTGGGCAATTATAATCGCATTTGAAGGAGACTGTCACGCACGGTAATCTCCATTGATTATTAAGTGCCTGTTTAGAGGAGCACGTTGCTTCCTTTCCTGGAGGAAAGGCCGAGCGCTACGGCTGCACAGCCGCGGATGCACTGACTGCCATGTGGAAAGGGCACCTTTACACAGAGCTACCACCCTGTCTTACAGTCCCCACGGCTGCCGCTGCCCGAGGTCCAGGCAGGCAGGTCCTCCACTCTCCTGCACCCGCTGAAAGCTAAGGACGCTCCTATCTATACACAACCAACCTCCTCAAATGCAAACCCTCATCTTTGGGGGTTTGGGCATGGGTTTGTCTTTTTTTTTAAGCTGCACATGATTCTTTTCAAACCCAATTAATCCATCTCTCTCAGCCTCAGATCATGTGTCAGGTTCATGAAACAAAGCAAATATTTACCACTGTCCTTTATTAGCGTTAAGATATTGTAGTAAAATCCAATTATATCAGTATCTCTGGAGAGACAATTTCTGCTGTGTATTTGCATCTGAGTTTCTTCTCCCATCCACAGTAGCAGGTGCATTTTTAATATATTCTCTCTTATTCTCACATATGAAATCATTCGGAATTTTAAAAATTTGGCACATTTGTTTATTCTGGATGGAGGTTCAATAAGACAAATATCGCGTGCACCTATTTGATAAAGATGCCTTTATCAATTACACAGTGACTTCAAGTTAAGTTGCACATCAGTGTCTAGTTAAGTTGCACTGCCCACAGATCTCCTGACATCAGCACGGGGAATTTGCAGCCCTCCTCTCCGCCCAGACGTAGGGATTCTGAGCTATAGAAACGCCACAGCAACCTGGCTACTTCTTCAAAGCAGTAGTGGTATAAAATAAAAAATTCATGAACAAGCTTGTTTATTGCATAGTCTTCAAATACTATTGGGGGAAAAAAAAAATCCCAAAGTGGTTTATAGCTAAATACAGGACTGCAGCTTTATTTTTATCTTCCCCTTCCTTCCTTCCTCCAGAACCATGTACCACTAAAAATGCACGCTGTAATCAGCATATGGAAACCTCAACACTATTCCACTTTCTCGCTACGATGCTGTCTCTCCCCCAGCTTGGCCAGCTCCCCGGCAGCGATCGGCACGCCATGAGGGGGACACCCTACTGCTCAGCCTCTTGGGAACACGGGAACTGGGATCAAGCCGAGTGCGATCCAAACCAGATCTCCCCAATGATCTCTCCCACTGTTAAACTGCGGCTAGACACAATCACCGTCCCAGTTTAGCAAACACAGCTGCCCCCCGGAGCACGCTCCAGCAGGAGCCTCAGAGCTGCACAAACCTTGGCTTTCTTCAATAAGCTTTCTCATGCGTGGGCTGGTCGCAACCGCGTTCTTCCTTTGCTGTATCTCCACCCGGGGTGCTTCTGACAGCACCATCCCCTGAAACTGGAAACGCAGGCAGAAGACCAGTGTCAGCCCACACATCTGCCTGTGCCGGCTGGGGCTGCGCCTGGCCACGGGGGCTCTGCAATGCACGTGCCCCGTGGAGCTCGGCAGAGGCCGTTTGGGTTCCCAGCACCCAAAAGGCAGCTTTGCCTCAGAGGAAACTCCGCGGGCTGGAAGCTTGTTGCAAGGTATTTTAGGATTTTTGTATGATTTTTGACTATATATGTCAAAGAAGAGGAAGGACACAACCCAAGTTCCTCATCTGCTTCCTTGCTTGCTACACACTGCAGAAACCACCGAGCATCCTCCTGCTTCCCATCATGAAGCAATCCCAAACCGCCCAGGGTCATTAACAGACCCCATAACCCTACGCTCTGGTACCCGCATGGTGTAACTGCCCAAACCTGCCAGGCACCATCAGGAGCTCCAAAGCTCTCAGTGACACCCCCTGCTTTGCTGGCACCAAAAATTATTGAAGACCTCCCCAGAATGCCCTTCCTCTCCTCATTCTAGGGGCTGGGGTGCGCAAACAGAAGCAGCAGCTGAACCTACATTTGGGGCAAGTTCTTGTACAACCTATAGTTTAAATCTCTCCTCTCCCACTGCTCCGTGTTGTAAAAGGAGCCAGAAGCGTACGGTCCTGCTGGCAGCTGTCTATCCCAAGTCCATCCTTTCCCCAGGAGGATGTTTGAGGAGTCTGGATCAAGTACCTTGTGTCCAATCTCAACCTCCCCTCCCCATGCAAAGCCGATTTTCTTCAAGCTTCGGTACCCAGCACATCCTGCAACACCGCAGCCAGCTGCTGCTGTGCCTCCCACCACCTCTACCGGGACGGAAAGGAGAACCCCTGACCGAGAGCAATGGTGGAGCAAGAGCCATATGCAGGGTCTGGCCTCTCTTTTGCTGTTGGCAGAGACGTGGGGCTGCAGCATAGCCTGTTGTTTGAGAGGCAAAGCCAGCCTGGCCACCACCGTCGCTAGGCTAAACCCAGCCTTTTGGGCAGCAAACAGGCACTGGTGGGGCACAGCCTCCATCACAGGGCAACAGTGTCTAGATTGCACCTAAGGGATGGGCCACTTCTCACGAGGGCTCTTGGAGCCAGGCTGCCCCAGGACAGCGAGGACCCTGCCGTGTGCTCCCTTCCCTGCCACAGCGTTTCACCAGCCGCGGCTGCAGAGTCTGGCCCCGCATCCCTGGTCCATCAGTGTTAAGGCAAGCTCAGCCGCTGCCAGGCTCCGAGAGCCTCTCTGATGAACACAGCCACACAGGAAACTCTGCCCTTTCTTCTTCTATATTTATTAAAATATATACAATCATCTTCTATTTGCTTCTCCTCCCACAGTTCTTATGGTTACCGGGTTACAGCTGTTCCCCCCTCTCTTTTTGTTTTTTGCTTCTGAGTGACATCCCTGTGGGGTCTCCTAATGGCCCGAGTGCGTGGGGAGACGCATGCTCGGTCTCCAGAGCCGGGCTGGAAGGCAGCACCCCCCTCCCGCGCCAGCAACACGGACTGCTGCAGGCGTTGGCACCGCTCTCCTGGCAAGGAGGGGCAGCGAGCTGGCACGGCAGCACAACTCAGCCTAGCCGGAGGTGAGGGCAAAGACCACGCAGGGAAGGAAAGCAGCGGATCTGCATGCACGTGGGCGAACACACGTGCAGGCTGGGTCCCACGACAGGCATGCCTCGCACCCCAGCTCGGCATCGCCCTTCCCTGGACACCAACCTCAGCACCTTTCAGGGCAGGATTTCCCTGCAGGGACATCCCCGTGGAAGAGTTGGGTGCTCGTTTCAGGCACAGAGATGCTTTCTCTGCCACCGCCTCAGCAGAACGGTGTTCCTTACCTCCCTGTGAGCACCAGCTAACATCGCTGCCGGTTATATCCCAGCTTGTCAGAGGAAGAGCCCCAGATTGTTATCCCACCATCCCCTCTCCCTCCCCAGAGGTCGGACGGTGACTCCTTGATGTCATCCATAGAGATCAGGAGTCCTAGAACCCAGATGATGTGTCCAGAGCCACAGGAGGATCTTCTCTACACCAAGGTGTGGCCTGAATGGCCTTCTGAGAGGGGCCGTGTTGGGGAGGAGCACACGCACAGGCCAAATGGCAGGGTTCTTTCCCCCCAAAATACACCATTACAAATATCTCTTCGATTTTCTTAGCACAAGTTCCATGACGAAGTGATAAGTCATTGCAATCACTTCCAACCTTAAAGATAAGCAGCAAGAAGCACAAACGCTGCCAGCTGCATGAGCAGAGCCTGCTCCTGCCACACCTGCGTGGAACAACCGTGTGAAAGGAGCATTTATTGCGGGCAATCCCACAGATCAAACCGGGCGACAGCAATGATGAACTAACGAACTTGCAGAGTGACTCTGTGGTCACGTATGAAAAAGAGCTAAAAAGACCAGCGCTAAAGCCCCGGGCACTAACACCCTGAGCTTGATACAGAAAAGGGGAATCAGGGAAAGAGCTGGGGAGGGAGGTCTATTCCCTTCAATAAAATCATTTTGTCTGCTTCACAAACACTTCTCTGTCCACAAGCAACTGCCTTGCATTTCATTGAATTGTTTTGTCAGCTTCTTGTTACTTGTACGATGGTCATGGAGTTAATACTCTTTCATTCATAGAATCATAGAATCATTAAGGTTGGAAAAGACCTCAAGGATCATCAAGTCCAGCCTTTAACCCCACACCCCCCGGCCTCCTAACCCATGCCCTGAAGTGCCGTGTCTGCATGGTGTTTGAACACCCCCAGGGACGGTGACTCCCCCACCGCTCTGGGCAGCCTGTGCCAGGGCCTGACCGCTCTGTCAGGGAAGAAATTGTTCCTAATCCCCAATCTAAGCCTCCCCTGGCGCAGCTTGAGGCCGTTTCCTCTCATCCCATCACCAGTGACTTGGGAGAAGAGACCAACCCCCCCTCACCACAGCCTCCTCTCAGGCAGCTGCAGAGAGTGATGAGGGCTCCCCTCAGCCTCCTCTTCTCCAGGCTGAGCCCCCCCAGCTCCCTCAGCCGCCCCCCAGCACACTTGTGCTCCAGACCCTGCCCCAGCCCCGCTGCCCTTCTCTGGACACGCTCCAGCAACTCAAAGACTTTAAAGTGCTCCAAGGGATGTGAACGGGCCCATAATAACATCCAAGTCATGATTTCCAGATACTCTGAGCATCTTTGGCCCAAGTCATTTGGCCACCCATCATACCCACCCATGGCTTTGCGGGTACAACAGCTGCACAACACACAGACGCACGCACACACACATATATGTACTCAATATAGGAAGCGCTCAGTCTCCCAGATTAAACTCCTGCATCCAAATTTGCACCTCTGTGGACAGTTGGACTGTCCATGTCGGGGGCTGCTGCTGCTCAGAACTTCCCAAACTGCTGAGCCCTGTGACAAATCCATCCATTGCTTCGCTTTCAACGTGCAGAGGCAATTTAGCACCACAGGCCTCGCAGAAAAATTAGCATTTTGTGTATTCACATTGAAAATGAACAGGAAGCGTGAGTCAGTGCAAAGCTCCACAAGCCTTCCCCCCGCTGGCAATGCTATTTTCTAGAAGATAAAAGTAGAAATTGTACCTTCCAGGTCCAGAGCCGTTTTTCTTATTAGACAATCCCGTATTAGCAATTCAGCCCCACGCCTCCCCATTCTCTTCTGGCCTGATGCACACGTACACTTTGTACAACAGAGTAAAACTCAGGGAAGGCAAAGCCCCGCTGAGAAGTCTTTTAACTTTCCTTTGATCCCAACGGCATCACATCGAGCACATGAGCGGCACGGGCGGGCAGCGTCTTCGGCCAGCCCCGATGGCTAGGAGGCCGGTGAAGCTCTCCGTCGGTGCCACTGCCGAGGGAGAGGGAGCCGGGAGGAACGAGCCGCAGGCAGCCCCTTCCTCCTGCTCCATGGGGCGAGAGCGTCCTGCAGGGAGGGCCCGGGCAGTGCTGGGGGCATTCCCAACAGAAGCAAAGGTAAACAAGTCATGCCGATGTCCCTGTTGACTGCAAAGCCTAACTAACACCGGGAGAAAGGAGGGAGGGGAAGCACGTCCTACACACCCTTGACAGACACGGTTTCTGGCCGGTGAGGGACCAGCTCCCTCTCCTCAAGCCTGGGCTGGGGCTGCCACGCCAGCGAAGCGAGATGGCAGCGCACGGCCAGGCTTCACCTCTCGACGTGCACCTTGTTGTGCAGCGCACTGACTGGATCCCAGTGCCTTCCTGACCGCTGTCGTACACCGTTCCCGGATTATCACCCGCAGCGTGACAGATTCTGCCTATTAACGCGCTTCACTGACAAGACGCCAGGCGGTTAAGATATACCACAATTTATTAAGTTTTCCACTGTCCTTAAGCAAGTCGCTTTAACCCACATAGTAAGCCAAATACGTAATGAGACAAAAACTGGTAGAGCAAGATACATAAAATCAGGGGATCGGTGGTCCAGCAGTCCGCAGCAAGGTCAAAGGTGATGGGGTCTCAGGCCAGTGAGAGGGAGCTCCACCGGGTTCCATCCTTTCTCCGATTTTATAGCTGGTGTGAAGCCCCTAGTCCCTACATATCTTGGTACTCAGAGGGAAAAGAGGAGGGAAGGCCTCATGGTTCAGCAAAAATGTTCACGCTTTTATAATTTAAAAGAGCAACACAAATAAACCCTCAACAATGAGCTGTGCTTGTGATTAGTGTTTAGCTGTGGTGAGCGAGTGACAGCTTCTTGATTCGGTTTAAATACTTCCCTCAGGGTGTTCTGTTAGAAACCGTGGAGGCTCTTGACATAAGTTTAGGCCTAATTTTCTGGCAGCTGATAAGCAGTGGAGGGCGCAGCAGAGGCATATTATCGGAGTCTGCACAGCTGGGGCTGTGGGTTAAGCAAGGGGCGACCACCAAGTCTTCACCTAGTTCCACCCCTCACCTTGGTCCCATCGTGGCGTTCCCCTCTTCAGCAGGCCCTTGATGGTAGTCCGGTCCCAGGGTCGGGCCCCCACAACCACCCACCCCCAGCCCCTACGCTCCCGCTCCCTGTCCCTCTGCCAGAGGCACAGCTATGTGCCCTGGTGGGGAGGGGACAGAAGGGACGCCCGCAGCCTCGGGAGCCCTTTCCACATGTACACCAAGCTTCCAGTTTAACCCTTGCTATTTTGCTTTTGGCATTGCACGTCCTCCCACCCTTCCCTTTTGCAGAGGTTTGTGAGACAGCTGCAACCGCGTGGGACAAAGAAGAGGCTGGAGATGGCAGGGAAGGGCTGATGGGAGACGAGGAGCGCAGGAGACATGCACCAAGGGCCACCCACAGCAAGCCCAAACCCCCGTCCTTCAGCAAGCGTGCATTGCAGGCATGCTGCAATTCAAAACACATCCCCCGACTTCTGGCAGCGAACAGGCTTCAGCCTCTCTCAAAGAGCCTCCTGGAAGGATAAGGCACTTATCTCCTTTGCTTGGTAATATTAAGTAGTACCAAAAGAAAAAGCTGCAGAAAGTGTTTGCAGTGGCTAGTGCAGGGAACCAGCCTGGGCTTTCCCAAGGCCACAGCCCTGCTCCCCAGCCCAACGCCCTTGGGCAGAGGTCTCCAAGGGTCTTGCTCCTGCAGCCGGGAGGGCTCCTGCTGCAGGAGGACCAGCAGGACCTCACTCGCCTTCCTCCAGAGGTGAAGATTCAACTCCCCACTGGAAGCAAACCACTTACACCAGCGATCTGCACGCAAGGACAGGACGAGCGTGACACTCCAGCCACGCTCTGCCTGCAGCCACCCATCCAGCCCGACCCTTCCCACCAGGGACAGGCTCAGGAGCACCCACAGCACTCTTACCAGCATCTCGGCCGTGAGCAACCTCGGAAGCAGGGGCAAATCCAAACCACACTCAGCCTGCTGAGCCAAGGTCACTAACCCTGCTGGGATGTTCCTGACCCAGCCATCTCCAGGGCGATTTATGGATTACAACATTAAACCATGTCTTGCTTGTGTGAGCTATATGCTGAGGAGCAGGTTTCCCAGACTACCTGGCCCTTCGCAGCAAGGACATGACCGTTTTTTCCCTATCACAGTGTTGGGTTTGCAAGACAGCGTGGGAGCACACGCAAGTTCATTTAAAAGCAGAATCATCCCCCATGCTCAAGAAATCAAGCAACAAGGACTCATGCTGCTGGAAGGAAGAAACAATCCCTCACTAATGGTCCTTCACTGCGAGGCCCCATCAGTCCCTCTGGGGATTTCGGAGGCTGTGCACACCAGAGTCCCCTGGGAAATCACCCAGCCTTTAATGACAGGGTGCTGTTGCACACAGAGATAACACCAGGTTCATGATTCATGCCAACCAACCACAAAAAATCTTAAACCTAAACAGATTATTAAACTAAAAGGAGAGCAATTCACTTGTCACAGCCTCCGGCTCTGTTCCTGGAGCCAATAGCCAACCCTCTGCTATTACCTGCTTAAAAAGGGGAATATAATTCCTATTGGCACTGCAGCAAGTACCTCAGCCTCTCCTCTATTCACAGCCGTTAAGTATTGCTTATCCCAGTGCAGCTACACTCACCGCCCAGGCTCACCCCTCGGCCGTCCCGCGGGTCCCTGCTCTGGCAGCTGGCATCATGAGGAAGGCCAGAAAGCTAAGTGGGTCTTGGCCAGTTATAATCCTCCTACAAGGACCCTTCTTGGCCCCCAAAAATCCTAATGCTCCATCACAGCCTCGATCCTGCCAGTGCACCCTTCTGCAGGCAGCGGCAGGCCTCCTTCCTCCAGCCTGGGGGACAGAAAAGCTCACCTCTAGCTAAAGCAAGGCTTAAAACTCCTTTGCCCTCTTGCTGTTGCCCAATCCATTTTTTTCCTGGGACTTCCCCTCCCACATGGAGCTTACCTGGTACCAATGTCACCCCCTCCACCTTGGGAACCAGCCAAAACCCTCGTCTTGGTAGATGACTGGTTGCAAGCAGGACGATGCTACCTATTCCCAGCTCTCACCAGGATGAGCAAGGAGATGCTCTTACAGCAGAGCTCGTTACTCTCATTACTCACTGGAGTGTATCTGGTATCCCACAGCACACGATCCTGGCAGTGTTTCACTCCCTCCTCACCCCACGCTGTTATACCCTCTACCAAATTTGCCGGTGCCCAGCATTTTCAAGGCTCACATCAAGAAAAAATAAAATAAATTTAAAAAAAAAAGGCTGCAAGATCAGGAAAGTGCTAATTCTTGCTAATGATCAGCTGGGAAAATTCTCCCACCTGCACAGCCCCGAACTGCTATGAGCAGCTAGGGCTGAAGCATGGAGAAGAAACTTCCCCGCACTCCAGACCCCTGCAGAACGCTCCCTTCTATTGAAAGCAGAAAACAATAGAGAGACGTGGGAGGAGGAAGAGTCTTTTCACACTGTTCAAGGATACAAAGACTTACAGAAATAAATCCCAAAGGCAGGCTCATCAACCCACCTGCCAGACCAGGATGCGACGGGACGAAGCAGGGGATGTCTCTGGATTAGAAGACAGGAGACAAACAGAAAAGGGACAGGGAAGCAAACATTTTCTGCGGGGTCCCACAAGGCTCTCCGCTATCCTGTGAATTCAGAGGTGATGGTGATGACTGCAAATTATCCAGTACGGTCAAGCCTAAACCTGACTGTAAAGACTTGCAGGAGGATCGTGCAGCACTGAGTGATGATAAAATGTCAGACAAAAATTAGCATCAATAAATTCCAACTAATCCAAAAGGGACGGCGCAGCGGGGCAGGGAGGGGGGAGGGAATCGCCTTCCTGCGCAGGCATTAGAAGGTCTGCAAATTAGCACTCAGAAAAGAGCCAAAGTCACTGTAGATAATACAGCAAAGCCAATAGCGGACTGTCAGTGGTGGTCAAAACCCAGAACGTTAGGAGAGGCCGTTATACTACAGCTAAACCCACCACGGAGCCACCCAGAGTCCTGGTTGCCCTCCTCGGAGATGACACAGCACAGAGAAGGGCAACGGAGATAACTACGGGGTTATAAAATCATTTTGTTCAAGGAGAGGCTAAATAGATGTCCTGGTTTCAGCTGGGATAGAGTTAATTTTCTTCGCAGTAGCTCGTATGGGGCTGTGGTTTGGATCTGTGCTGAAGCAGTGGTGATAATGCGGAGATGTTTAGCTGTTGCTCAGCAGCGCTTACACCAGCCAAGAGCTGTTTCAGCTCCCCATGCTGTGCCGGGGGCACGGGAAGCTGGGAGGGGACACGGCCGGGACAGTGACCCCAACTGACCCCAGGGATGTCCCACACCGTATGGTGTCATGCTCGGTGTATAGAGCTGGGGGAAGAAGAAGGAAGTGGGAGACATTGGGAGTGATGGCGTTCGTCTTCCCAAGTAACCGTTACGCGTGATGCAGCCCTGCTCTCCTGGAGATGGCCGAACACCTGCCTGCCCATGGGGAGCAGTGAATGAATGCCTTGGTTTGCTTTGCTTGCGTGCGCGGCTCTTTCTTTCCCTATTAAACTGTCTTTATCTCAAACCATGAGTTTCCTCACTTTTACTCCTCCGATTCTCTCCCCCATCCCACCAGTGGGGAGTGAGCGAGCGGCTGCGTGGGGCTTGGTTGTTGATCCAGGCTAAACCACGACAAGAGATCAGGAGGAGTCCTTAGCCTGGGAAAAGACATGATGAAAGGCAGGTGAAATCAGAGCGGACGGCCAGGGAGCAAGCACATCACAAGAGCTGTAGGAACCCAGGGAAATCACAGGGCAGCAGGCTCAAAGGAAAAGCAGCGTGTTTGCACACACAGCAGCTGCATCAGAGAGGTCACATCCTCTTGCAGAGGCAGAAAGCACCAGTGGGTTCAAGAGGGAGCAGGCAAATCCCAGGGAAGGCATCCATCCATGTCTTCTAAGCACAACCGCTGGGTTGATCTGCCAGGCTGCAGCAGTACAGCCCCAGGAAGGATTGCTCCGTACCTGCCCTCTGCCCCGTCACCGGCTGCTGCCGAAGGACACCAGGCCAGAGGCACCTGAGCTCAGGCCTAGTACGGCTCTTTGCCTGTTTTTATTCATAAGAAGGATGAATGAGATGTTCCACGCTCCAGCACAGTTTGGCATGGATGCAAGAGAAACACTAACAGGCTCCAAAACAAATTGCGTGCAGCACTTGGGAACCAGGCGTGGAGGTCAAGAAGAGGTCACTAATGGAGAACTGGGAGGATTCAAATAGACGCTGTAAATATTTTTGCAGAGCAGAAAGAGCCTTGAGCACAAGCAATGACCTACTTTGCTGTTCTCCAGCAAAGGGTGACATGCAGCCATGCCAGAGCCCAACGGCAGTTTCGAAGGAGGACGTTCGGCATGCTGGGGGGGTCCTTCGTTAAACGGAATAGCACGGGGTTCCCGAAATCTCTTCCCACTGACCCAGGCGCGCTGGCGGGCGCTCTCCTGCAGCAGTTTTCGCAGCACCGCCTGCTGACAGCCCTGTTGAGCCCCAAATTTCAGACTCCTGCCAGAGCAGCATGCTTCCCTTTCCTAATCAGCTGAGGAAAACAAGAGCAGAATTCCTCCTTATCTCTGCTACACAAACACTCGGAAAACACGAGGTGTTTGGCCCTGTAGTTTTATGGCTCCCTATTGCAATTTCTCTTGGAATAACGAGGCCAAGATCCCCACGGGCAGCGAGAGCAACAGTTGTTGCAATCCACAAGGCTGACTTTTTGGAAGCTGATAAATGTCTAAGCTAGTAATCTTGCCTGGAGGAACTGGTTATTAATTAGCTACAGAGCGTGGTTCAGTGCAAGCTCTGCCAAAGCAGCATCTTCCCATTCATTTCCAGAAAATAGAAACCTTAAGAGACAACAACAGGCTCTCAGCTGCAGGGACCATCCTTGTGCTAAACTGGGACAGTCATCTGATACATCTGAAATGTAGCAGGAGAAGCCATGGGAGAGCCAGCCCAAGTCTGGATGAGAGCGTTCACACTGAGCAAGAATCCAGTTTAATAAATGGTTTTTTCTTTTCGGCGTTCGTATCCTTCCTGGGTTCAGATCAACTTTCCCAAGCTCTCTCATAGAGACGCAACCCTGGGAACGCACCGATCGCCTCGGGTTCCGTGAGGCAGCAGGGGAACACCCGGCTTTGGACTCAGAGCCTTTGACCAGAGCAGCAGAAGGTGCCTTTAGGTATTTTCTACCTTGCTGCCACGGCTCCAAATCTTGCTGTGATTTCAAGGGCCAGAAAGTACAACCGGCCCTGGCTGCCCAGTCGGGTGGGACTGAGGACAGACCCCACCGTAGCACAGCCCCGATCAAGCCAAGCCCTCTCCAGCTGGCACTCCGTAAGTATGTCCAGTTTGTTCCACAAACTCAGTGGCACCCGCGCTCCTCGGCCACTTAAACATTTTGAATTGTATTTTCATGCTGCTAATACAATTCCTTAAAGTGCACATTTGGTTCCAATCAAAGTTTGATGATGAAAAAGATAATTCTGTTCTAAACAAATTCCATTCCCTAAACTACCGTCTCAGCTAAACGGACTTTCAAGTGTATAGAAGGTTTCCAGATGTTTGTGCCCAGCCTTTGAGAGTGATCCATGACAGTACTCCCAGATTTATTTGGGGAGAAGGAGCGGGGTGACAGCGAATGGGGAAACACCTTCCTTCACAACATCCTTCCCC